>JAEAOA010000982.1:1412500-1640000 GCA_016746295.1 Potamilus streckersoni | reverse complement strand
GTCACTACATTGTACTGAATTAACCAAAATGACTTTTACCCAATATTAGTCTGTTCCTCTCATTCCTACTGTTTCTTCATTATGCAAATATTGAATATTAATACTTCAATCTTTAAATTTCCTCTTCAGGATACAACATCGGAGGGGGAGAATGGATCAAGAAATATGGTCTTTTGGCGGGTGGGTGGTATATATAATTAGGAAAAGGGATTTTGTGACGAAGCCTCTGGAGTTCCTGCATTTTAAGCTTTATAGGTCATAATGGTAACCATTTGCAATAAAGAGACTTTAGTTCCAGTGGTTTCGTAATCAGTTCTTGGCATGAACATGCTATAAAAAAAATCCTTAGGAAAGGTAATTAACACGTAATGTAGTGTCTCCTTTATGATACTAATTTAAAACACGGCTAATTCCATGGTTTTAATTTATAGCATACTAGTCTTTTCCAATTACATTATTAATTAATGTTGTAAAGTGCTTAGAGCTTCTAAAAACTAGGCGCTATATAAAGTCCTCGTTATTATTATTATTATTATTATTATTATTATTATTATTATTATTATTATGTAGAGAGAAGATTCTCAGCCAATTTATTATGAGGAGAAAGGTCTCGTGTTGTTGTTGAGACGTTTTCTATCATAACCTTCTTCTCGTGCCTAGTTACGAGAAGGAAGAAAGTTCGGCATTCTTAAGAATAAGGTGTCACTCATGATGGTGTAGATACGGTTACATCTTTTTGTGAAGAAGCTTTGGCTACGAGAAGGTACCAAGAATCTGTAAGAAATAGACACGACACTCTTCTGAGCTTGGAATCCCACTGAGACCAAAGCAGCTCAAAGCCTTTTTTATATTCTGGAAGCTGCTTGATCATCAGTATTTTCATCCAAGGACAGAGGGTCTGTCTAATGAATTATGCCTATGTTCTAAAAAATTACGCATGTTTCTTGCATGTTAGTCAAGGACAGCTTTAATCTTATATCAAGTTTTAGAGAGAAAGCGTGGTCAGTATTTTTCCTAAGTAAGCGGTTTTTCACATTACGAACACTCAAACTAATTTCCTTGATTATCAATTACTTTGTTCCCAGCATCACAACGAAATTAATAAAGGTTTATTGATTGAATTGTGAGATAGCACGTTATTCGTGGCTTTTATCTGTTGTTGAACTATCGAACTCGGCTATTAATTAAGTTTTTTCCATTACCAAGTCAAGCTGAGGAAACAAGAATAATGTTTAATCTGAATTCATTTCAATGTCCTATTATATTCAGGATATGAATTATCGATTGGGCCATGCTTCTCTTACAGTCCAAATCAATATCATAACACTCTCTTAAATTTACAGGGTTTGCCTTTCAATAACTTATAAATTTCAATATATTCTATACAAGTTACTGTTATCGTTTCTTTCTTTTAAAGATTGATATCTTAATAATAATAATAATAATAATAATAATAATAATAATAATAATAATAATAATAATAATAATAATAATAATAATAATAATAAACCATAAGCCTCCCCATCCCCCAGAAATGGGTAACTTAACATCTATCACACGTATTTGCCTTACGGCTGAGATTAGATGTCCAAAGTTGGGTTAAGGAACAGTTAAAAAAAAACAACACATTTTCTAATATTTTTCAACTCGCAGCACCTTCCTTGAGATCTAGATGAAACTAACAAAAATGCAACCCTATTGTAGATGCCTACCACGTGTCCAAGATGACTCTCAAGTTTCGTGAATTTACACCGCATGAATTTCTAGGATATGTAGTAAGGGGCGACTTAGAAGTAGATCTGGTAAGAGACGAACGGATGGAAAGCGCCATACTATTCATAAGCTTGGCGCTAATGAAAGAAGATAAAAATAGTTTTAGTTTCCGATTTGCCCTTTTTGTCTAACGTCATACGAACTTCACTTATGCAATGTCTTTCGTCTTAAACGAGGCTTACAAATAAGATTGACTTGAAACGAATCAAATACACGGTAATACAGAGTAAAATTAGAGGGGAATAAAAGAAATATGCTAAAGTGCAAATTTGTATCATATCAAAGTCAGTGTAGCAGCACGACCCTTGATTTGCACCTCGGTGATCCCAGGATCAATTTCTAGTGCCACGATATGCGGTTAACCATCCATGGTCGCTGACATCCTCTTGATGATTCGTCGACTTCCTCCACTTATGTGATAAATAATGTGATACAATTTTATTTTATTTTCTGAATATCTAATTAAATTTTGTAAAAACTAAGATCCGTATGATAATCATGAATTATTATCGGCAAATTGTTTGTTTCTTTCGTTAATAGTTAATTTTATGGAGGGAAGCAATAACAAATAATAATAAACAAAACATTATATATTTTCAGTCTTGTACAGTCATCACCCTTGTTAAGTTAGGGACAAGCAATGATGGAGATTTATAAATTGAACCTTACATAAACAAGTAAGAAATGCAACACACACACACACAAACACAAACACACACATTTAATAGTTTTGAATCTAATTTAGTGACAATTACTACAAACTTATATTTTACGAGTAGGAATATTCTGGAACTTATATTCAATCAGAGAAGTACCAATACTATGAAACATATTCAGTCCGACTAATATCTTGTCGCTGATGATTTAGAGCAAATTGTATTGTCACGCTGTGACTATAGACCAGACGATACAGCAAATTACATTGGTACCACACTGATGATTTAGAGTAAATTATATTTGTCCCACGGTGGCTGTATGCCAATCGATCCAGCAATATTTGGGACAGCATGTCGTGTTCTCATTCCATGCTCTCCTCATCGTCAGAGTCTTTAGCAGGCGAATTCTAAGCGGTACTAGGACCCTCTTTCTCCTATCTATTGGCCTTATCCGTAGCTCTGAGCGTATGGAACCTGGCGTGTCAATATCTTCAGAATCATTATCATTTTCATTATCCTCTGTACAGTCAGTAGTTCCCTTTCCATAATCATCCCACACTGGTTCTTGTTTTACAGTGACCTTTGTACATGTCACACTTGTATCCATGCTTTCGATGTAGCTACCCATTGCTGTAGGATTGGCTTGACTGGGATGATCATTGTCCTCATAATGGCCAACTTCTATCTTTAAATCTTGACTGGGATGATCATTGTCCTCATAATGGCCAACTTCTATCTTTAAATCTTGACTGGGATGATCATTGTCCTCATAATGGCCAACTTCTATCTTTAAATCTTGACTGGGATGATCATTGTCCTCATAATGGCCAACTTCTATCTTTAAATCTTGACTGGTATGATCATTGTCCTCATAATGGCCAACTTCTATCTTTAAATCTTGAATGGAAGGATATATACAAGACTGAGTTTGATAAATATCACTATTAATTGTAGCAAATGGCTCGTTACAAAGGCCGATATTGGTACTATCTTTACCATCCAACCGCCGAATAATCAAAACTGTTTCAGTCATATTATTATCTGCTCTTTCTATACAGGAATGCTTGTAAGGAAACTGAGGTTCGTATTTTTGCTGCAATGTCTGTTTATTATTGTTAATGTCTTCTTGATTAGTAATTATCTCGAGGAAATAGTAGATACTATTAAAGCTATTGCCGACTACTTCTAGAATTTGGTTCTGAAATGCATTTTCGGTGACAACATTTTGATCTTCCCCAAATGTTGCGTTTTTTATCTGATGCACATACTCTTCCATATTTGTGTCCAGATCGGTGTTTGCCATCTCCATCCGTTGTATTGATTGTATTAATTCATTAGCAGACTCGTCATCAAGAGATAATTTGGCAATGCTTTCATTTTTTCTTAATCCTATCATGTAATTTTTATCAATTAAAGGAAGTTCTTCTTTTGTGCTGTTCCTTGTATGAGGACTCTTAACCTTACCAGCCTGATTACTTTCCTTGCAATTCCATTTTTCTTTTATTCGAACATCAGCTTTGTTAAGGAAATCACATGATTTCCTTTTCCTCTTTCTTTCATTAACATCAGCTTCTGTTTCTTGTCCATTCATATATCCGACATCTTTATCTGAGGTTTCCACGCAGTTTTTTTTCGTCTTCAGTCTACCATTTTCCTCAGTGGCTAACTCCGAAATCTTTCTTTTCTTCCCGAATCCGTAATTTTCCTCGTGAGAAAATTCAAACTCACGCTTTCTTTTTGCCTGAAGTCTGGTTCCATAGCTGTGATTTACATTCGGTTTTGCTCCACCGTATATCTCTTGTCGATACATTTTCATCACCGATTTGCTTTTCAGCTCACTCTGGTGGTTGTAACTCATCCTCTTCCGGCAGGTTACATTACTTTCTCTAGAAGAAAAGGCTTCCAGCTTCCTCTTCTTTCTTTCATACCTGAAATATAAGAAGGTTCGTGTGAATGGAGTAGAGTTACAGAAAAAATCATGCATGATACAAAATTATAAACTGTGTACCAGACTCTAGCAAGCAAAACAGAGGTAAGGAATACAATCTCTAGGAAACTTTAACAAATATATGATCAAAACTTTCGCATCTGTTCTTTACTGAAACGTTTCAACCTTTTCTTAATTGAGAGAAACAGACTTTTAACATTTATTACATTATAATTTCTTTAAAAATGTTAGAAAATATATTATTTTTGTTACTTGAAAATAAATCACAAATTATTATTACACATATTATGACCAGACGTTAAAGATGTGCACTATTATTTGATATGGACTGCGGAAAATGGGATACTTGTCTACAATCATGATACATGTACTAATACTATCCTCGGATGCGTGAAGTCGCGGGTTCGAACCCCCAACCGAGTCATACCAAAGTGACAAAAGTGGTACTAGAAGCTGCCTCGCTTGGCGCCAGTGATTAAGAGGTTAGTCGTATGACTGGTCCTGTTGTCAGGATAATGTGGCTAGTTATCACTAAATACTCCCATACTACCGACATCTTAGCGATTTAGCTAACATCGATAAAGCCGTGTTAAAAATCTACTACACACACGCGCGCGCACGAGGGGACACACGCACACGTGTTGATGATGATATATTTCGACATAAAGAATCATGTTCTTGTTCAGCGAGATATTCAATATCTACAACTGTATCATCCTTTCCGAGCGTCTCGTAGGCCTGTGCGATTCTTCCTTACTCATGGTGTCAAAGGCAAAACACTTTCAAACGAAAAATATCTTGCTTCTAGCGCTTATGTATAATGCTGACGAAATGTAGTTACTATGACCGTCATGTGATGCAGTTGTGACGTAATGCTTGCAACTACCTTTTGTGCTTACGTCAAAACTTTATAACGACATCATGGACATGATTTTGCATCGCGGAATGAGATATTTAAATATAACAAATCTTCGAATTACTAAATAGCTTAGAGAGGTAACAAATTCTATTAAATTCTACAACCACTCTATCGATGTGGCTCTCATGTATGCCGATCCTGTGCTGGGAAATGGCAGTAAATCCAAAACAACAACAACAACGCAAAATGGGTTAATTAAATACGAAATGTGAATCTTTTAATCACAGTTGCTTTTGAATCACTCCACTATACATCTAATTATAAAGTTAATGATGCTTATTCGTAACATAGGTGACAAACTATTTTTTCTAAACACTAGTTTCTATCTTCTTTATTACCTTGTTTCATTTTATCTGCACTTTGCATGTCATATAGTTTAAATAATGTACCAAAATATATTATTATATGCATGTAGAATTGATCTCTATGTCGAGAAAAAATTATTGAAAAAAGTTTAGCTGAATTTTATATTTTTTATGTATTTTATTTTTAATAATTCGTTATTAGTTCTAACGTAAATTTTGATAGTAAATTTTGACTGTGTCTACTTTTAAAATCGAAGTCTATAACATTATGAACATTTTTATATCAAATCTAGATTTTAAAAAATAAGTTTTTTATTGTGTATATTATCTTTGACCCATTTATTTTATAGTATCTTATTTTTACAGCTAGAAGAGCGTAAATATTTTTTAATTTAGTTGCTCAGTTCACATTTACTAGATACAAATTACTTGATGAATACAAATGAATTGAATTAATGCAATATGTAAAATGTAACATCAAAAGAAGATCGAAAGTTAAAGATTTTAACAAATGACTATAAACCTGATTTTACTTATATACTAGTCTAAGGAATCCCCACAACATAGCTTGTATTCGCCAAAACGCGATGGAGAATACACATGTCCTTAACTAGTAACCGATGTTTGTCCCGTTGCAACAACAGATAACGTAATATTGAAGAAAGAAAGAAAGAAACAAACAAAAGGTTACATTCAGTTTCTTGTCTTCAAATATAAAATAAACAGTTATTGTTCTTTCTTTTGATAAGTACTCATGAAAAGAATACTGTGGCAGATCGCTCCGGTGGCCTAGTGATTAGAGTGTCCGCCTCGGATGCCGGAGGTCGTGGGTTCGAACCCCAGCCTAGTCAAATCAAAGACGGATAAAAATGGTACTAACCGATGCCTAGCTAGGCGCTCGGCATTAAGAGGTTAGTGTCATGACTGGTCGGCCTGGTTTCAGGATAATGTGATTGGATAGGACATCAGTCTACATGTCTTCGGAATGATACTCCTGTGCTGGACATAACAATAAACTAATTTTGAAGACGTCGTAGCGATATGACTGAAACATTATGAAGTGAATTCCAAATGAAGGTCTCTTTTATATATACCTATATATTTTTATAGCTCCTGGTATATGATTTTATCTAATTCTTGTAATTTGTATTTTCTTGTTTTCCTGTTGTAAGTCTGCAGACTTGTTTTAGGTTGTATTTAGATATTATTCGAGAGGAAAAATGTTTATTTGGACTGCTCCGTGGAAATATAAAGTTCGTATTGCAGGACTATATTATTATTCTGGTAATGTTGTAAAATATTTAAAGGAGTTTTGGACGACGCAATTTTTACAACCTAATGATTCTTGGCGGACCAGTACATTTCCGTTTCTGACGTTTAGATGGAAGCTTTAATTCTTTTGGTCTGATCGTAACTTTTTCAGATTTCTTTAGGATTCATTCATAACACCGTAAGTTCGTTTCGGTTTTGTTTTTTGGTTTTTGTTGTCTTTTTTTCATTTATATCTTTAATACTTAAACTATTAGTTAAGTTTTATAGAATTAGTTGATTTTGCTTCTTTCTGTTACATTGTTTATGACCATAGGAGGCCACTCCGAGATTCGTTCTGACTATATATGTATCGTAAAAGGGAATAAGAATTTGGAATTTAAGACCTTCGAAAGTAAGCTTCTAGGATACATGGTCGAATCGGCAAAAGAGCAGGGATATATGGAAAGCGAAAGGAGGAAGTGATTGGAGGATGGATGAGAACGATTGAATCACAGTCAAAGAAACAACACAAATAATAATGAATCTATCACAAATAGATCCTGTAATTTCGAATGCTGAACTAACTCGTTGAAGGGGAATTCGATTAACCAGGTCGATTACTTTGCGTGTTGAACATAGACTTTATGTTGAATCTATTTACTTTGAATCTATATTCTTTAATTTTTAAAAATAAAATTTGCATATATTGAATCTTGAGTTGTTCTGTCATATGCATTTACGGTGTTGGATTTGTTGACTGGGGGCTCGTAATTCATTATTGTACACCTTCTTCAGTATTATTTATAATACCGTAGCTCAGTGGCTGGCAACTTACCGCACGAGTGCCGTCGAGGGTTTGTGTGGCACGCGTAGGGCAGCCAAAAATCTCGAGTTTAACAATGTTATAATCTTATTGGTGGCTCGGTTTCGTTCATGTAAAATGTAAAATAGGTTGCCGATCCCTGCGAAGCTGGATCGTGTCAACTCTTTTTATATTTGTTACAACTCTAAGTTTTAAAGTAAGTAACATAAAGTGAAACCATCACTGTAAGCAAAATCAGAAAGTTATTTATTTTGCTACAATACAAATGAAAATTTAGAGATACATTATTGTAATTTAAATCCCAGATAATCTTAAATGTCCTATTACAAATAAAAAAAATAGAGAATGTTCCTAATAAATCACAATAGTCTTGACTGTCCTGGTGTACCACAATGATGCAATACAGATTGTTTTTGACAGCAATAGTCCCAAAACAGTGTATTTCCAATTCAAAGAGCACTTTTGAAGTACAATTAATAATTTAAATAAATATTTTTTCTAGAATTGTATCCAAACCCATCTGTAAACGGATAACAAATGGGCCGCACAGACAAATTTTAAATATGAATAAATTATTTGCTTATCAAGTCCCTATTTAGATACATTTTCACTTGGCCTAGATGTGACACGTTTCAATGGAAAATTCAAATTAAATTGTAAACAAGTCTGTTTCTGAAATGTTCAAAACTAAAATGTTATGCCAACTTGTTATTTACAATGTAAAATCATGGACAAAATTTAGTCGTGTAATCATCTTGTTTTCAAATAACCATTGTCTTATTGTCTTAAAACATAAACTACAATCATTTACAAAAGTGAATCACAAAATATAGATATTCATGACAATATTACCTATTTAGGAAGCAATTCTGATAGGGTAGGAGCTCATCAAATAATTTAACTTAATATTGTTTAACTACTCATATATATATATATATATATATATATATATATATATATATATATATATATATATATATATATATATATATATATATATATATATATATATATATATATATATGGCTATTAAGTCATAGTAATTTAGATTTGTTTTATTTTTAGAATTATGTGTCTGGCATTAAATATTAAATGCTTTCCTCATTATCGTCATTAATCATTCCCTCTCTGACTTTTTTCATGCACCGCTCCGTTGGCCTAATGGTTAGAGAGCCCACCTCAAATGCGGGAGGTCGCGGGTTCGAACCCCAGCCGAGTCATACTAAAAACTTTAAAAAATGGTACTAACAGCTGCTTCGCTTGGCGCTTAGCATTAAGAAGTTAGTGTTAGGACTGGTCGGCCTGGTGTTAAAAATCTAAATCTTACACACACACACACACACACACACACACACACACACACACACACACACCTTTTTTCGTGTTAATTTCAACATTATCAAATCTATCGGCTATTATTGAATTCGTCGATTTCAGCAGCGTTTTTAATATAGATGAATAGACTGTTGCTTTGTTTTATTATCACGTCAAATATTGTGTGTGTGTGTGTGTGTGTGATTTGGATTTTTAACGTAGCTTTAACAATTTTTCAGTCATATCACTACGATGTTTGCAGTGTGGCAGTTAATAGTGATGACTAGCACTGGGACATCAATGCACAGACATGTAAGATTATGTCCCACCCAGTCAAATATTATTGACACCAGGCTGACAAGTTCTAACACTAACCTTTTAATGCTGAGCGCCAAACGAAGTATCTGTTAGTACCAGTTTCCACCGCTTGATTGCCATGTTATATTCTCATTGCATGATATGTATGACTCAGCCGGGAATCGAACCCACGACCTCTAACCACTAATATTGTAAGAGTCGACTACAAAATATACTATATTGAACGAAATCAATGACTTGTCTCTCCTAAACGAGCTATAGAAGTTTTAAAAATCTTCAGATTGTCCATCCAAGTTGCTAGCCACGTTCAACTTCACTTGGATCTGTTATCATGTGCGATGTTACTTGACAACAAACTTTACACAGCTGACCCCCCTCCCACAAATATTTTTGCTACCAGCGGGAAATGCATGCAATTGTTTTTAACATAAATGATTCATAAATATATGATTGCTTTACCCCATTAGAAGTATAGCAAGATATTTTACGTACCGTATCACACCAAACAGTCCCACCGCTTGATTGCTATGTTATCCTCTCATTTCATGATATGTATGTTTGTCATCGTAATGTAACTTGTGCATGTATGCTCGTTAATTAATTATGCATAGAATGGGGAGGATTTTATAAGTTGAAACATTTGTGATATTCTTGGCAAGAAATTATATTTAAAATAAAAAGCGTTCCTATTACTACTTTCCATTTATTTTTCGACGAAACTAAAATTGTCCTTGATTGTTACTTAAGTCATATTTATGTTACCTTACATCTGTTTTTAAGTTGTTTATAGGTTACTTTCATGTTACTTTCAGGCTATTATTACCTTACCTTCATTATTTATCAACCTTTATATTATCGTTTAATATGTCTCTTTAACAACTTTTCAGTATGCAATGCATTCAGAGTTTTACTATAAAATGTAATTAAGTCCGGTCTTAACCTGTTTCCTGTAATGTTTTATTTGCTTACAGATCTGTTACATTCTTTTTAATGTGATTTGTCCTTGTTTTCTAGAACTTGGTCGCTTTGCAAGCATGTTTAAGATAACGTAGTTAAAAGTTATCAGACAAGCGCCTGGTGTTGTATTTACTAATCTATGGTTTTAAGCTAATGTGATGTGTCGAATTTTGAAAACTCTTAGAAGTATTGATTAAATGAATTGTACCAAATTTAACTTAAGTAAAGTAGAAAGGGCTAGAGACAGTTATATGATTTGTTTCATTTCATCTCTGAACTTCAAAGGAAATTCGTTCCACGCGACGAAACTTGATCAAGTCACCTGTTAGGGTACAAGTGCGTTGGCATAACATTCTTCCAAAATCAACCGGTTAAAAGGGGAAGCACGTCAATAATTGATTGTTCAAAGGAATGTTAATTGCGGCATGATTAGCTGTTTCGTCAATCAAAAATTCTAAGTAGAAGAAATAGGAAACAGTCGATTCTGATTGGTTAATGGAAACTTAAGGGCGTAACTCTTGTAAGGAAGTAGGGATTTACTTTGGAAAATTTGCTTCAGTCTAGAATCTTGCTTGAGGAAAATAAGAGTAACTCCGGGACGTAGAAAGCACGTTATTGAGTAAGGGGCCAATTAGTCGTCTCAGATAGGAGACAGACTATACGTTGGAGGTTTATGGAAAACGAATAAGAAACGACAAAAGGTACGCAATCTCAGTTTCCAGATTTTAATATGCTATTTCATTTGTTGATTTATTTGCAAATGTATTGATGTTATGATGTATGTATGTATGCAATATTTCATTTTGCATGGTTTTAGTGAAATGTTAGTCACAACATTTTATTCTTTGATTTTCTAGTTATCAATTCATTGTGAGAATTAACAAGATTGCATGTAATTGAATGTTCATTGAGAGAATTGTCAAGATTGTATGTAATTGAATATCCGATACATAGGAGTGCCTAGGAATTTTCAAGAAATAAGCCTAATAAATGAAGAATAAAATCTATGTCTAGTATGCCATGTATTAAGTGTATATTCATATACTAGTTCCTAAAATTTAATTGATCTATTGAGTATATATTCATATACTAGTTCGTAACATTTAATTGATCACCTAAACTATTTTAGAATAGTTAGATTTGAGGGGGCTTAGCTGTATGTAATTTAACACTACTAAATAGTTTAATATAAGAAGTCAAGGGGGTGCTAAATACGGGCACATACGTGCTAGCCATGAAGTGGAATTTAATGTTCCCCGCTAGCATGACCAGAATTAAGGTCAGGATACATGTAATGACCGTCGCTGTAAACCTAGAAATTAGTGGACGAGTGAAAATGACATAATTTATGCACTTTTTTTCTGAATCGAGTTAATGTAATAATATAGAAATATACTTGGCAAAGTGGCATATTGTCTATTGCGAAACATTTTATTTATTTAAGGAAACAGCTTCCTGAAATTTCCTGGAAATTGCTGTGGTGGCGCTCTACAGTTTCGTATTTAGCATAGGGTTACAATTTTAAAGAAAATGAGTTTCCCCGGGTTTCCTCACTAGTTATACTGGTGTTTTAAAATAGACTTTGTATATCTTAGGTATTGTTCAAAGAACCTTTAATTCCCTTTATTTTGATGTATGATTGATGGGTGTAATATGGGTTAGAGAGTATACAGCTTGACCTTACTGCAGATGTGCATCTTTCAAAAAAGTGCTAGCTCTACTTGCTCATTTTCACTTCTCGAACTTCAGAGGTAAATTGTAAAAAAAGAGCCGATAACTTTTTTGACATTTTATGTATTTGGTAATTCAGTCATTGCTTTTTTAGAAGCTGGTATTATCTAGTTTGGCAAAATTCATTTTCCATATTTTAATAGCTGCCAAGAATAGTGTACTTTAGACAAATTTAGGTTGATTTTTGGAGCACAAGGGATCAGTCATTTTAGTTCGAAGTGTCCTAAGCTCATTTTAAATTTCCAAAAGTACAATATCCAAAGAAATTTCATCCACATTACATGAAAGTAGTATATAGGTATGCCAACATTCTCTCCACTGTGCATGTTTAAAATGCAAACAACTTCACCTTACATACATCACTCTCTCAAAAGTACATAATAACTGGTGAGCGTCACCTGTACAAATTCCAAGTACCAGAGCAAATTCTAAGCAAGAAGTCTAGGTCTAGAAACGCTCGTAAAATCGTTCAAGTTTTGACTGGCAAGAGTCCATGTCCAGACGACTAGACAACGGTTGGCAGTTCAGGGACGAACAGAAGATTCGATATCCGGATAAGATAGGTGATGACGTCGTTCATCGTTGAACTCAAAGGTCACGACTTAAAGGCTATAACGAAACTGAATTAATTCTGTCACTGAAAAATTATTAAATCTACGTTAAAAATCATAATCACATCATTATATATATATATATATATATATATATATATATATATATATATATATATATATATATATATATATATATATATATATATATATATTAAGAAACGCAAACAAACATTGCATGTTAAGCATACGTATCAAAAGAAAAATGGTAATTCAAGCCTAAAAGATAACAAAGCATGAAATTATCTAATTGAGTTTGCGGTTTAAGTCAATTGAGGCTCTATTTGTAATTCATTTAAGTTACGAATTTGGAGAAATTCGCTGCTAAAATATTATTCCAAGTATTTATACATCTGACAAGATTTTGATATATTAGCTTGTCTTTCAAGTGTTACCAATTGTTTATTTTAAAAATAAAGTTTATCTCGCTTCATATCACTTAAATGTTTTTAGCTTCTTTCAATGCTTTTTTCTATGTAGTATGAAATGCTTAATTTCTGTCAGTGTGTTTCCGTCTTTTTTGACAGTATTCACGTTAATATCTTTTTCAGATTCTATAAAACATAATTTATATTTATTAAAAGGTACTTTTGAGAAGACCCCCCACCTATTTATATAGCGTACAAATGTTGGAAATCTTTTAGGGTCAAGAGTCTCAAAATTCTCTTATAAAGAAAATGAATACGATGATGTGGTGGATAAATTTAACAAACACTTACTTCCGACGAGAATTTATAAAATTTGTGATTTGTAACATATCACAAACAGTTGAGGAACTGAATATAAGAGTATTTGATCTATTCAAAACGAAATTACAGATGTGTGAGTGCTAGATCAGACACAATATAATCTAATAAAAATGTACTGTATTTGAACTTAAGGATTTGTCATTGTACTACCATCATTTTGTCCATATAGATATTATAATTTATTACAAGGGTCAAATTAATATTGTCACATAACATACGTTCGGAAAAAGAAGAAAAAACTTGGTGTCAAAGAAATAACGCTGCTGAAATGAAATATATTCTAGAGTCGGCAGTTACCACGAGTCAAAAGATTAGGTGAAAGGTTAAAACGGCTGTTTAAAAATAAAGGTGCAATATTTGCTACTGTGTTTGCAGTTATTGATATTATAACAGCAACTTTTGGTCTAACCTTATAAAATTTTGTAAATGTGTGACAACAATAGGAGTTAGTTGTAGCTACAGCTCTGATTCGTTTAATTGAAGGTGATCTTCGGAAACCGAGAGCGTGTGATATCATAGATGGAGAATGACGGCAGCACGTGATTGCAGACGTAGGAATTTGATGCCGGGTGCATGCTAGTTTTAAGAGGAAAATGGTAACATACTGTATTATATTTAACTGATTAAGAACAACAACAATATCAACACATAAAAAACAAACGTGTACAGTTGTCAGGAATTCATTATTTCAAACTCCCCTTGTGATGCGCAAGTCTCAAATAGCATTAAAAATCAATATAAAAAGGTAATTGCAGTGTTTTATATTACCCCCCCAATTCTACATTTTATTTGCTTATTACTTTATGATATGCTTTTGTACATCTAAAGTAATGCACTTATTGCTGTTAAAGAACAGGACTGGACTGGGATAACTCCTATTTACACTTCTTAGCAAGTGCCATATATATATATATATATATATATATATATATATATATATATATATATATATATATATATATATGCATATGTAAAGTCCACGTGACTGAAAAATTCAACAGTATCTTGTAGTGCACACATATATAGTCATATAACATATACTCTGAACATTTTAACATCTTTGATTATTGTACAGTTAACAATCTTTTATTTTTCTTTAATATTACTGATATTCAATATTTGTGACTGTCACCGAGGACTTTGAGGACAGGTTAACATGATGGCTATCTCCTGGAAAAATATGTTTTGTTCCTTGCATAATATATGAACCATTGTAATAATATCAGGGGTTTAATACTGGGGGAACGGCTTTACCTTAATTTTTGCGCGCTCGCCATTATTGCCCTCCGCATCTGAATGTTATGCTTTCCTCCACTTCCTTGACTGTATTCTCTCACTTCATTATTTAGCATTAAACCTCTGAATAAACTGGTTAATACCATTGCTTCAGCGTGCCTATCTCTGACGTGACAGTAACAGGACTGGAAATCTCATTTATCTTTCGAATAGTCGAAAGATCTCGTATACTTTATTTACATTTAAGATAGATACAACAATACGACGGCTGTAAGCATATCAGGCGTATTTGATTACGTTTTTAACGCTGAATATCAAAACAAAAAGCAAAGTTTGAAGAAAAAAAAAAAACAATGAAAATAAACTTTGATAATAACGAACGGATTACCAGAAGAAAGCCATACAACATAATTACTGTATGGTTCTTCTAACTTTGTCGAGCGCCCACAAAATTTTAAAAAAGTTAAAATAATACTCGGTATGTTTGATTTCCAGGTGTTTATTCCTTGTTTGGATCTCAAAATTAACTCCTCACCAATAACAGATGTCTCATCAATTATTGACAAAAAAAAAATCCTTCTATGTGAGAAATCTGGCCATCACACGGCTTGTCTAATACTTCTTTATACCACCTATCTATATTATTAATACCATCGATATAGCGGAAATCAATGATTTCACGTTGTACAACACTCGTTTCGTACCTGTACCAGATTGGACATCGCACGTGCATCCTAAAGGGACGTAACTCTGATTAATTGCCTTTATTTATTTATTAGCTTAGTCGCGTATTTTGAGAGGAAAACTGCATAGATTCATTACACGCCACTTTTTTTTAATAAATAAAAATATAAAATATATGTATAGCTAAGCTAACAACTGAAAAGGGATGAAATAAGATTTTCTTTGGCAAGAAGGTGTTTTGCTAAGGATGTTGATAAAGCAGACGACTCCGAAAGTTCAGACATGGTAGTCACTGGGAGCTGCCAAAAATTAGCGTTACTGGAATGAAATTGACGTATGTCATACCAGCTTGAAATATTAATGATCATCAAGAAGCAGATTACATGAGACCCTCTGCTTATATCTTTGTTTCTAAATGAGTGTTGATTGGTTTTCAGTATTCTGAACATTAACCAATCAATGCTCTGTCGTATTTACGTAGTTCCAAGTACACTACCAAAGATTCCGATCGATTATATGAAGAAAGAAGCATGCAAAAGTGTTCTTGACGATAATAAGCCATGTCTAAAGCCAAGATAAATTAATGCTATTACACAACATTATTTACATAATGGTATAAGTATAAATACCAAAAGTGGGGAAGATCAACTTGAAATGGGACGAGATATATTTTTATTTGTGGTTTTATTTATTTTTTCAAATTCGCCAGGAGTTTTAAGTCAGATAACACAGACTATGCGTAAATTTCCTCCACTTTTTAATGTAGCGCAAAACAGACCAGTTATAACGGAACCATCAGACAGTACCTGTGGAACAAGTGTTCGGAATGCTTTTTGTAAAAGTTCAACTTTTTCAACTTCTGTGGAACAGTGTGTTCAGGACTTTTGTGATCAAACCTGTCCAGGAAGAACCTTTCTTCCGCCTTACTACAATTTTTTGCCAAGTAGTGGAGGTTTTAGTGATTGTATTATTGCAGATACTGTGAACATTCGGCCTGGAAGCATTCTTGGCAGTTTTTCTACATATTTCCTCAAATCGGGACCAAGTTGTTTTTTGACACCCGCCAACTCAACAGGTGTATCAACAAGCGGGGAGTTTACAATAACAGTGTGGATATGGCAGGAAGAAAACAATAAAGGGTAAAAGATGGTGATTAAACATACATACATACATACATACATACATACATACATACATACATACATACATACATACATACATACATACATACATACATACATTCATACATACATACATACATACATACATACATACATACATACATACATACATACATACATACATATGTACCAAAAATGTGTTACTTATAGTCATTTGTGCTCTGCATTTGTCCATTTTTGACTTTTAGTTTCCTCAAAAATTATTTGTAATTTTTTTCATTCAGAAGTAGAATTTCACCAGACAGCATAATTTTATGGCACTTAAATTATTAATTGACAAGAAGCTGACATAATATCAAGAAAATACATAACACATAATTAATGGTCATTTGGGTCAAATCTGATGATCATGATTTATTTTATCCGGTCCTGGAAGTTAGACTGGTTTTTGGTCAATCCAGGGTTGGGCTAATTGTGGGCATCTCTAGTAAGTACATGTAGGCAGTGGCCTATAGCTCTAGGTCAGTCAAGGTTTGGTCAACTTGCCAGAGTGTGAAAAGTTTGGAATAGTCTTGGGCCAGTTGGGGAAGTAGAATGTAAACTAGCACATGCTCTGTATATTGTGTTTAAAGCCTGTTTATGATTGTTTTATCAGTGCTAACCCTTGGAGTATCCTAATTTAGGATTACCAAGATTTAGAACAACATTTATCTTGGCCCTGGACCATCTGTAATTGTGAAATATAAGGGTACTACCTATTCAGCCTGACTGAATCACTTGGCCTTTTCTGTGGTACTTGACCATCAACAAGTTCCCATATTTGAAGATCAGACA
This sequence comes from Potamilus streckersoni, assembly GCA_016746295.1. Classification (NCBI taxonomy): domain Eukaryota; kingdom Metazoa; phylum Mollusca; class Bivalvia; order Unionida; family Unionidae; genus Potamilus; species Potamilus streckersoni. Next base: position 1,622,770 of record JAEAOA010000982.1, on the reverse strand, counting down.
GTAGTGATGTTGTATTCACAAAGTATATTAAGATGCTAAAAGTCAGTACTTAAAACTAGATGAATTGGTTCAGAGAACACATTGCATGTTATTATCTAACCTGCCTTGATGGATGCCTGACCAAATTAGCTTCCAAATCAATAGAGATAACAGGAAGCCTTTAAACTTTAATGAGATTTCATGATTACTTCTTGATAAAAAAAAGTGAGGAACCAACTGTTACGTGACAAGGGCTTGTACACAGTAACAAAGAAAAGAGTGAAAGCCAACCTTCTTTGTATATTTTAACAAAACAATTTATTTTCATAGGCAACAATGTAAAAATTGGTAAATAGGACTTACAGTTTTTGAATAAAATCCAATATTTGATCCTAAGAATGAAAACACAAGTCCTATCACTAAATAGTCTTATAAGAATCCAGGTCTGAGTCCCGACGACGTACAAATATGTAAGGCAATGACGTCAGATGTATGAATAACAATAATTCCTCACTTGAATCACAATCTTTGTTTCCAAATAATTCCAGAATAAACTTCCATGAATATCTTCCAGAATGTTTATAGGAAAGTCAACTTGTTGAGTTTCCAGGGGAATAAATGATTAAATCCAAAATTCAGATTAAGAATAAACAATTTTAACAACAAATTAAAAAAAATAATATACCTTGTTTCTTCAAGGTGTTAGAATGACTGTCTAAAAAAATATTAGGAATGCATATTTAAAACCCCAAACATCAAGTCTTGCGGGACTGGTCATGTGGTATCTTACTACACTATTTGGATTTTACAGGCCAGTATAAACCCACTTAAAAATCAATCATAAAAAAGGTTGTTTACACATAATGATTATGCAAAGAAAGTATGCCTCTGGTAATGACCAATCATTTTAACTTCCTGTTGACACTATTACAGGGCAAGACAGATTAAATGATAATTCTCATGTAATACTATTTCGTCTTAAGTAAAAAACATTTATCTCATTACCAAAAAAAAAGAATCTCTAATCCAAAAAAGTTTGAATTGCAATAAGCTGCAATGAAACAAAAATGAATTAAAAAGAATTTTAAAACTTACACACAAGCAATTTAATTACATATACCTAACTCAAAATTCCAGTCAATTATTGATGATGACTCGGAGATTAATGAGACACTGATGTAAAGGAAATTCTGACACTTTAAGAATATGTATTGGAGTGCAGAATTATTTGACACCCATAATCTTGATATAAATGTCATGCATTATACCAGGACAAAATTCATTGTGGTTAAAATACAATTAGATGAGAATTAATTGATAAAGAAAATAATATATTGAGAATGTTCAGTTTAATTAAGAAAATATATTTTTCAAGACTTTTTGAAGCAGATCAAAACTTCTCATAAAACAACTTACATCTGTGTGAACTGTGTATCTTATCCCAGCATGCCTGCATGTTCATGACAGTGAGGGCCATAAAAATATAAGGCTTGCATTCAAACAATTTTATTGATTCATCCATCTCAATCATGTTATGCAGGAAAAAGCTGAGGGGCATTATGCAGGGGACCATCTTAGCAGTGGTTAGTAGCAACAGCAGCAACTTGCAGTAATAACATTAGTGATGGTGATGGTTTAGATGTATAATTTATTTTACTTAGTTTAATCTGTTTTTGTAGGATAAATTTACTCTGACAAGTATATTTCCTACTTACACAGCACATTACTGCAGAAGATTTCACAGACCACAGGGGAGATAATTTATGAGTTTTTGGTAGAGAGGTCAGGGCCAACATTTCGGTACCGAAGCAGACTGGGCCTGGCAACAGTCACCTTTAAGGATGAGATACTTCCCAAAGTCTGGAAACACCTAGCTATACAGGTCACTATTTTTAAAGTTTTATTATTATTATTATTATTATATATATATATATATATATATATATATATATATATATATATATATATATATATATATATATATATATATATACACTCAGCTTATAAGGATTTCTGTCTTTGCTGTGACATTTTAGTTTTTGTTCTGAGTAGATTGTAAAAGTAGAAAATAGTATTTTATGCAAAAATATTAAAAAAAGCAGATGTTTTTATTTCTTTCCTTTAACTATTTTTTAAATCATGTATTTCTAATGTAGCTATTAAGGCATCAAAACTTACACATGTAAACTGCTTAGTTTAGTATACTCCCTTTAGACATTTATAGAATCAATAACCATGTAAGGAATGTAGGAAATGTCTGTTGACATTAAATTATATATTCTGTACTTTTCTTAAAGTGTGGATCATATTCACAACCAATATGGCAGCATTACAAAAAAGCCTAAGTTGACAAGAATTGGTTTTACCACATCCTAGATCATGTTGATTTACTGATAGTGCAGACAACAGTTTCTTTAAAATATATTTACCTTTTTGAACAACATGCTTATTAATAGAACATTTTAATGACTAACAATTTGTTTTAAAGAAACTTTAAAGTTTGTTGGCCACTGCAGAAGTGATTATTTTTATGGCATTGTAGAGGCAACAAAGGCAGTTTGTATGGTTGCAATGCATTATGACTTTTTTCATCAGGTCCTTATCTGTAGCAATATAAGAAACAGGTTTAACCTAAATGTTCTCAGGTGTATTAAAATAAGACATTATTTTTTGTACAAACTAAATCCTGTCATAATAGGAGGTAAAAGACCTACAGCAAATGAAACAATCACAAATTGAGTGAAGATGGCATGCACATAATTGCTTAAAGCTCTCTTTGTCTATAAGTAGCTTTTATAAATAGCTGTAAGTTATAAGCCAAATGTGCAGATTGGGAGAAAGGATGAGTTTTTAATCATTATAATTAAACATTATCATTTTGGTTACTTTATACAATGAACACATGTAGAAAGTTTATAAAAGATTGCATACATAGTAACTACAACATCCCGAACCTAGTTGACATACTATCTTTACTTGGTTATAAGTACGTTTGAAAACAACATAGAAAGCAGTCTGCCATCATGTAATGCACTAGCAGATGAAGGTCTTTATTATTTGTTACACTGATTGCTCATAACAAACTGCATAGACCTAGATCTGATGACACATTATGCAGTTTGCATTTGGATCTGACTTGTACATATATTATTAGATCCTTAGTTTGGTCTATCAGGTAATTCTAGTTTTAAGGTTCCATGTAGTCATTTGTGCTTGGCATCTAAATTTGTACCAAGGGCTTATATTGGCATTTTCATAATATTTAATTAATAACAACATGCAGTTATGATAGTCATTTATTCTAGTAGTTATTTTCCTTGAATTAAATGTCATTCTTGGCTAATTTCTTTGTGAATTGAGATTTGGCAAAAAACATCAGAACAATTGAAATGGCTTACTAGTAAATATATATATATATATATATATATATATATATATATATATATAGTACATTTCTGAAGCAACTGGGTTCAGCATAATAAAAAATAATTATGCATAAATTATGTATGCATGCATAAAATATAGGTCTCTTTACTGTAGACTATTTCTACTAAAAATGTGCCAAAAAGATTTTCTGCTCTTGATTTTGATCTGCTATACTGGAGCAATAAACTGTTACAAGATTTATGAGGTTTGAATTTCTTGATACCAGAAATTAGCTAATAGACCATAAAAAAATACTCATTGTTCATGTATGATAACAGAGAGGTTTTAATGTTTTAGTAAACACTGAGATTGTTTCATCACTTTGGGCACCGTTATTGATCTTTGTCAGTGTAGAGATATTTGCTTCAATAATAAAATTAGTCCATATATGTGATGAGAATGGTAATACAGCATGTGCTTTCAAAATTATGCTTGCAAAGACCAATCTGAGGCAAGGCATTTACAAATGTGTGAAATGAAAATTGAAAACAAATAGTATGATTCAAAAAAAGAATATTGTTTTTCTGTTTTCAGATTCTGATGAATTTCATTTAGATTCAGAAATTAATTTTAAAGGAAATTGGTCTAGCCTTTATACTAGATTTTACTTTGCTTGATCATGCTTTAGACAGTGCTAGAGACTTTTCAGTTTATTTATTGTAGTGTTTGGCAAAAAAGCTCAGGAATTACTTCATGTAAAATTGCTCCTTATCATATTTTTTTTATTATTCCCCATATTGTTTTGTTACATTGACTTTTAAAAACATTCAAGAATTATATTCCAAAAACTCCTTTCATTAAAAAAAACTAAGAAGTGGGTATATCTTGGAGTTAATTTATTTGGTTTACTGAAACTGGGTCACTGTTACCAACTTCAGTGGGTTTTTTTCATTTTTCTTTACATATTGGCTCAGGATATTGCATTAATACATTTGTAACTACTACTGGAAGACTTAACATTTGGAATTTTTTTAATGAAAGTATTTTATTTTATTTACTATTAGATCATTCATACATATAGTAACATACATAAAAGATCTCAAAATTTCCCACAAACTAGAGGGACTTTCCTCACAAGAGCATGAATTGGGTGAAGATATCCTTTCAGTTGTCATCATTTCACATGAGTTTGGTATAGAACAGGCATGCCTTTCCTTTGGATGACCTGTCTATTAGTAAAGGTGGCAGAGGATGACATCTGGTCTTTTGACAAAGTGGTAAAAAAAGGTTTGCCAACTTTTGCATGGTGATTTGTGTCTGGTAAATACTAAATACTTTCCAGTTATGAGAAACTTTCTCAACAGATCTCTTGTTGCTTGTTATTTATTTTAATTGGCATTCCTATAGGTTTACCTCCATTGTGAATAAAAGAAGAGGTCACAGACGGTGCATCAGAGAGGTTGTTCAGTCCATTTAAGGTCCCTATGTGTTCCAGTTGTCTTTTTTTAAAGATTAGTTGATCAACAATAGCCTGCTTGAGTCCCTCAGACTAGATCTGTCTCACTGTTGGTCCTATACAATCAGGCTAAAGAAATTGAACCTTCTCCATCTCAAGAAGTGGTCTGTGTGGGAATTAATTTCCTCAAAAACATGATTATTCCCTTGGAGAAGATAAGTCAAGATCCTGTGTCCCATTTGGTGGTGCTGAGTTGGCTAATCGTTTATTTTCTCTGTTGGGGGACCTTGTACTCTACAATGAATGTGGTTCCCTAAGGCAGAGGACACTTTGAGCCTTGTGATGGAGTGTTTGTGTATGTCTTCCCATCCTTAAGGATCATTCCTCTGGCATTTCACAAGTAAAGAAGACCATCACTCAATAAATTTTGTCAGGCCCTCTGTTGCTCAAATGATAGTTGTTCAACAATCTTCTCATTCTGCAGGTGGACCACCCCAGGACATTATCCCAGAGGAGGGACAACTTGTCATGGCACAGGTTATCTTTCCCACACAAAAGACCACAAATTATCCACTTTTTGCCTTTGGCTCATCTCAAAATAATCTCAGCAAGTTGCCAAGTTCATTATTCAGTCCATGTGATGATCTATGATGCCAGGGGAAGAATAATTGGGAACTGATCCATTAGAAAACATGTAAATTCTTTGTGTCCTTCCATGAGCACAGTGGTTGATTTTGTTCTATTCCCATTTAAAGAGAAACAAGTGGCTTCAGAGATGCAGCTAAAACAAAAAAATTCCTTTGAATGAGGGCATCAAGGTAGATTAGTTCTTAGCTAATTGTGTTACCCTCTTTAAATAAAGTCATAATAACAATAATAACTAGCTGAAACCCCTATGAACCATAAGGTGAAATTTCATTTGAGGAATGTTTTCTTTCACTTATAACATTTTTTTTCTTTTTCCATTTGAAGAGAAGAAGCTTGATTTCTGTTATTAAGTAGTATATTGTCCAATGTTCAATTCTTTCAAAATGTTAATCTCAAGAATTTTTTCTTGCTGTAATTAGCATCTGTGGGATGTAGGAGTGAGCTTCATGACATATCCATAGAGCCAGGTTACATGAGTTTCCATGAAATTAAGAGTGAGTTTCTAACCAGATTTTGGGGGCCCCCGAGTGGCTAAGTGGTCTAAAGTGCTGTACGTTACGAATCACTGCCATCTCACCTCTGTCTGCGTGGGTTCGAGTCTAGGATTTGGTGAATGTGAATATGTGAGAAAGTTTGCCAGTAGCTTCTCGTGGGTCGGTGGTTCTTTCCAGTGATTTCCTGGTTTCTTTTTGCACCATTAATACTGGCTGCCATGAATAGCCTATCGTGTGCTGAAAAATGGCATTGAGCCCAACAACAACAACAACAACAATCTAACCAGATTTTAAGCAAACACCAGCTTCCAGCAGCTTTTTCACTTCCATGTGAGATTCCCAGTCTCAGTTGTGTCTGTGCTGGGCATGAACAAGATAGACTTTTATGTCCATTTAAAGGTTTATGATTTTATGTATCAGCTTCTAAATGGAGAATAAAGGTTAGGAAATTTCATATGGGTTTGTCTGATGTTTTAGCTTCCACCATTCAAGGTGGATTGGATTTCATGTCAGGAGAACTTTTATCAGTCCCTTCCTAAAGAGGACCTTTCATTCATGAAATTAAGTTCCTGAGGTTGGGCCATTGAGCTACTTATTGGGATTGTCTAACTTCTTAGTGTCTGAAGAAGCCACATTTTGGTGATCTCACACCTCATTCTTCTCTTTTTACCTTCACTCTCTAACTCACCAAATTGAAGGTATATTTTTTGGGGGTCAGGTTGTTTTATCTTAGAAAGTGATCCATGTGGATACCATCTGGCAACAGTCTTCTTCTCTATTGGTCACTTGCTTCATCATCAGCCTCAAATGAAAACAGACAAACTCAGCTGTGCAATAGAAAATGTTTCTATTACTGATATACTGATACATGTATTGAATTTAGTGGGAGTAGGATAAAACTAATTTTAATGATGCAATACTTACAAGTTGATATTGTCAGATTGCCTTCTGCCTTGTACTGACATCCCATTGGTTTATATGACAGCATCCTACAAAGAATGAAAGACATTACATAGTTAGGTGTCTAGTGATTGGACAAGGTGTGATATGTTATAGAGCCTTCTAGTTCACCCTCATCGGATGACAAATTCTCATCATATGTTAGGGATATTTTTGCCCAAAACATATTACATCATTAAAATGATTTTAAACCCCCAAAAATACATTTTGTGTATTTGCCATGTTGATTGGTTTGTGCGTTCCTGAATTTTGGGATTCAATGCTTGCTAAAACTGTGAAAGTTAAATACAGAGTGAAAAAGAATTGAGTGAAGAAAATAGGTCCTTTATCATCAACAACACTTTGTGCAAAACTGACCAACAACTATAAAAATGAATTCACAGTATGATAATGGTTTGGATCTTGTTTAGTACAGATTTCAGAAACATGTAAGAACTACATTTATAACAAAGAGCAGTTTGATAATGAGTCTAAATGCTTGGATTATCCATCTTTCGTAGGAGAAAATTAATGGAATAAATACTGAGTTTTAGTAATTTGTTGAACACATGCATATGCATTTTTATTTTTTGTTATTTATGAAGTTCTGGATTATAATTGCCAGTAACTGGCATTTATAGTAAACTTATTAAAGTTATTAAGAGCAAGTGATTTAGTTTCCTGGAAACCATTTATTCTCGTCAGAGAAAATATAGTTTGTCAGGACCTAAAATTGGTAAAAGGATGGGTTCATCACTGATTTAGTCAAACCTCAACCTCTAGCCACAACCTGAATACAGAGACCACCTGGTCATAAATACTTGTTTCAGATGGTCCTTCAAGTGGACTTTATACACAGTTGTGTCTATAATATTGAAATTGATGCTAAGCTTCTGTGGTGTATAAAATTACTTTCAAAGAGGGCAATTTAGCTTACTGTAACCTCACATGACATGTGCTTCAAAAATCACCTTGTTGGATTGGAACTGGATTACCATATACACTACATTTCACTTCTCCTTTCTTTATTTAGGTGAACTCTGAGTCCATTAGTTTCTTTATCAATGGCATTGGACCAAGCTTCTCAGCTGCATACACAGTCTCACTGGTTAGTCAACTGCAGGATGAGTCACCAGCCTGGGTTCGAGTCGGACAAACCCTTAGTGGTGAGTGAGCATAAGGTGCAATAAATAGCATTTGGTGGGAGGGGGATGAAACTAATTGGTGCTTTTTTGTGGAACAAAATAAAGGGAGGGGTGTAATATTCCCATTCTTGAACACCCATCCATTACTTCATCCATCCATGAATCCTTCACTGTTTTTAGATCTATTGGTCATAGGTGAAAAGACTCTTTGAGATCTTCAAACATCTGCACATCTGTTACATACATGTGACAGGAGAGACAGATCAGGTCATGACAGATATGAGATTTCCAAAATTTTATCAAGAGTATTGACCTCAAAAGCTGGAGGATTGTCATTGATTTTGCAATTGGACAAAAATTATGACCGTTGAACAGATTTTAAGATTTTTAGTATACACATATTGTTATATTAGTCCTTTCACAGCATCTTCATTCATACTCTTCTTATATGTATCACAATAATCTGTTGCATATTTTGGATCACTGTGGAATTATATTGATGGCAATCTTCATCATTGCTGATCGTAGCCTTTATAAATGATGAACTATTAATGGATCCAGGTTTCCTCTAGAGTCAGTCTGAATTTTCTTCAAAGTGGAAAATTCCTTTTTGTTGTCCGCATTGGGATGAGGCAATGTCAGTACACCTCTACTGAGTCCATCAAGAAGTTTAAATTGTTTCCCGCCTGTATTAGAATCAGATTGCTGATTGCCTGTCAGAACTGTCCAAGACTAGGTACTGTCTGGGCTGATGTTGGTTTAATGTCATCAAGATTCTTGACACAAATGCGTATATTATACCATAACATCAGTTGTTACTTTAAGCCTAATTTACAGACACCATTGCAGTTATAATCTTCACTGTCACCACCATTTTAATAAGGAAATAAAATATAGAACATGAATATCACTTACTATTATTATTAATAAAAACAATGACCCCATTCATCCCAGATGTTATGGATTACAATGGCAGTTAAATGACATAAACTTTAGTCTGGTTTACATTCATGTTTACAAAGGATTAAATCAAAGTCAATGGTGATTATATCAATTTTTGTTAGGCAGTCATTCATAGTATCATAGTAACATTGAATGCAATTCCTGAAAATTATGGTCAGTGATTATGTTCTGCAAATCGTCACTCACAACTGTGAGTTTTATTTAATAAGTTATTATAATGATTGTTATTATTATTATGCAATTTAGATTCTAAAGTAATGTGCTAGAAAAATTCACTCTAACAATTTGTAGACGTTATTGAAAATGCATTCAAAAGTCATGGAAAAATAGCTATCTGGGGTGGCATGAAGCATGGAGAATCACTTGTAACTTTTATCCATTCAAGTTCCTTTTAACACATGTCTGTTCAATGGTTCTTGTATTTACTGTGTGTGACCATAATTTACTATGTATGTCAGTTTCCTTATTTATATTTATATTAACTCTACATAACATTGTTTCCAAGAAAACAGATGGTTTTATTGAATATGAAACCATGTACAACAGATTTATTATAATACACACTTAAGTAGCAGACCAGTTTATATTAAAAAAACATGGCACCAAATATTAGGTGAAAAGGGCTTTATCGATGTGACTCATGGATGTTATATTTCTAAAAAAATATGTTAGAGGAGAGTTATTCTATTAACTCAGAAGAACATGTTGGATCAGGAAAAGGACAAATCCATTGTACTTATAAATTTTGAAAGAAAAATTTGCCAGTGATGTAATACAGCATTCAGAATTTGTGGACTTTACTACTTTTCAGTGAAATTGGTATACTGATTTAGCTAATTTGTGACAAGAAATTTAACTAACTGCAGATCTGGGTCAGGAGCTAAAATACATGTATGTTTTCATACCATTGTCCGTAATTGTGTCATGTAATATATAGACTACTCTTTTTATGCTCAGATTTCACTTTTTGCCACTCATATTAGTAATAATTGTGCTTATACCTCTCTAGGGGTTGACATGTATACTTACAACAAATTAGTTCAGGTTCACATTTAATATGATTTCCCTTTGATTGGCTACCCGGGTAACTGATCATTATGATTGATGAATACCCTGGCGACATTTTCTAAAATTATTAAATCTTTACCTATTTCACCCAAACTCATGGCTTACAGATTACCTTAACTCATCAAAAGTGTCAGTAAAATGTTATTTTCCTTGAGTGACCTTTGTATTTTCATTTATCAAGCCATTGCATCCATAATATCTTGGACCCTACATCACTCTAGACATTGGTATGTAATTACATTGAAGGATAGTAGCTCTACCTTACCAAAAGTAATTGTTATGCTCTTGAGATTTTGTATTTTCCCCCAAAGTACTAATATTGGTAGTATTGGCTAATCCAAACATGCACCTAATGGTGAGAGGATTAATGTTTATAAGTAAATAACATTTTTCAGGCATATTTTTCTTCATTGCATATCAGATTACTTTGTTTTATGTTGCAGGAACAGATCAGTTTCTGGGTAGAATTCAGGATTTCCACTACTATGAAGTGGCTTTATCAAACAGGTTAGTCTTTTCTCACCAATAGTATGACATACCAGGACATATCATAGAAATAGAAAAAAACATTTAAAGATTTTGTAGTGTTCATGGGTTTGGAGAGTGTCTTACCAATAGGGGAACAGGGGGCAGCAGAAAGTAGCCTGATGCTATGGCAGATTTAGGTGGGTAATTTACCAGGCTAATGATGCTTTAGGAATACCCATGCATACTTTAAAAAAAAATAAATAGATCACATTTTGCTCATATATAGCATTTTTGCTAATTAGAATCCAAAATGCAAACATCATTGAGCCATATTTACAATGTCATAATACAGATCAAATTCTATGCAGATTGCTTGAATTCCTCAGAGGTTTAAATATCATAGACTAAGATTTACCATGGCATAATACATTGGCAGATCTTAGTCTGTACTTTTTGCTTGCAGTCATTAGAATGATAAACATCATATACCCAGACTTTCTGTGGTGTCATGCACTTGCAGATCCAAATGTTTGCTTGCACTCATCAGAAAGATCTGATGGTATTGACCATTTTGTGATGAGCATTATGAAATTGCAGATCTGGATCTATAATGTTTGCATGGATAAATGTGTTTCATGAACAGAAAAGCATATCACAGAGTAATTGAAAACATCCAATCTAATATTTACCTAAATTTGTAGTATTTGTATTTTATGTTTCATTGAAAAATCTAGAAAATCCAGAAGCGCTAGAAAAATCTATTGTTCATCATATTTCAATTAACATTTTATTTAAATTCCCAGAAGAATACATCATAATTTGAAACTAAAAAAAATTAGAAATAAAAATATAATAAGTAACACTCTAAGTTAACTTACATATTGAGACACTTTAAAATTGATGCATTGTGAATGTTGAGTAGAAAAAAAGAACTGAAAATGCATAATTAAATGCATTGATATTATAGATGATATATAAAAGCAGGTTAGCATAAACTATGTGAAGTGTTGTAATTACAGTGGCAAACAGTGTGCTTTCAAATGCAGATCCCTCCATCACTACAATATATATGGTTATGTTCCCATTTGTTAGTGATCATAGCAGTACAGAATCATACCATCTTAGCTGTAAATTGGATGACTTATGGTGAATTTGGAAGTGGGGGTATGCTTTTGACAGGTTAAATGTCAGACAGTCATATGCATCAGTGTGAACAGTTCCCCAGGATTTTGATGGATTACCATGAGTCTTGTTAAATATAATGTTCATCACCTTAAGATGCATAACAGTGTGCTTTCAAATGCAGATCCCTCCATCACTACAATATATATGGTTATGTTCCCATTTGTTAGTGATCATAGCAGTACAGAATCATACCATCTTAGCTGTAAATTGGATGACTTATGGTGAATTTGGAAGTGGGGGTATGCTTTTGACAGGTTAAATGTCAGACAGTCATATGCATCAGTGTGAACAGTTCCCCAGGATTTTGATGGATTACCATGAGTCTTGTTAAATATAATGTTCATCACCTTAAGATAGATTGATGAAACACTTGCTCTTTGTAACTCTTAAAATATTCTTTCTGCCTATTTAATCTTGTAACAGTGTTTTAAATAATCTCTGTATGGCATAGTCTTGTTAGTGCAACTAGTCCCACATTTATTAATGGGTTGCCATAAAACTTGATAAATACTATGGTCATGATTTGAACACGCGTATATGGAGAAATCACATTGTTCATACAATTTGTTTTAGAATTCTTGTAACTTAATGCAGTGTATGATCTTAGCATAACCAGTCCTGCATTTTGTTTATAGACTGTCATGAAAGTTGGTAACTAAGATGGTCATCTCTTTAAGAGGTACATATGAACATATCACACTGCTCTTTCAATATTTGTTATTGCCCTTTTTAACTAGCATAATGCAGTGTATGATACAATCTTGTTAATGCAGTTAGTTCCAGTTTCTGATTGTTTGCCCTGAAGCTTAGTAAATATTATGGTCATCCCTTTAAGCTGCACATATCATCATGGTGGCGCTCACCAGTTATTATGTACTTTTGAGAGAGTGATGTATGTAAGGTGAAGTTGTTTGCATTTTAAACATACACAGTGGAGAGAATGTTGGCATACCTATATACTACTTTCATGTAATGTGGATGAAATTTCTTTGGATATTGTACTTTTGGAAATTTTAAATGATCTTAGGACACTGCTAACTAAAATGACTGCTCCCTTGTGCTCCAAAAATCAACCTAAATTTGTCTAAAGTACACTATTCTTGGCAGCTATTAAAATATGGAAAATAAATTTTGCCAAACTAGATAATACCAGTTTCTAAAAAGTGCAATGACTGAATTACCAAATACATAAAATGTCAAAAAAGTTATCGGCTCTTTTTTTTACAATTTACCTCTGAAGTTCGAGAAGTGAAAATGAGCAAGTAGAGCTAGCACTTTTTTGAAAGGTGCACATCTGGAGTAAGGCCAAGCTGTATACTCTCTAACCCATATTACACCCATCAATCATACATCAAAATAAAGGGAATTAAAGGTTCTTTGAACAACACCTAAGATATACAAAGTCTCTTTTAAATAACCAGAATAACTAGTGAGGAAACCTGGGGAAACTCTTTGTCTTTAAAATTTTAACCCTATGCTAAATACGAAACTGTAGAGCGCCACCTTAAAAACCAATATAAACATTTATGCAATTTTTTTTCTTATTTTCATATTATTATGTATGATGTTCTGAGAAATATGGTACATTAATAATGATTTTATTCATGAAAATAAGCTAATTATGCTTATTTTTGCTCTAGCATACATAATTTGCTATGAGGCATGTTTAGGTGAGTAGTGACCTTCATTATGTGGAAATTAGAAGTCTTAGAATATAGGAATAAAAACAACTTAAATTGAAAAATGTTGCATTAAGTAAAAGAAATACATAGTGAAAATGTTTTATTTCATTTATTTGCAATGAAATTCAAAAATAAATGATAACAAAGCAAATTTGCTTTCTTCCATATCAAAGAATTAGTTAATATTTTACCCTTTGACCTTTGACCTTTATGAACCTCACCTATTATATCCCCTTTTATAACTGTAAAATTTATTGTTGACATCTCAGGAATAAATATGGCTAGTTTCATGTTCCTGTCTATCAGCATAACACTGGTTGCTATGTTGACAAAATGCAATGCGCATTTTTAAAATAGATCACTTTTTATCATAAGGAGGGGGGCTGTACCGGTTTAAGACTCTGACTCTAATAAATGCTGTTCTGAGGGGGGAAATACAGGACAATTATTACAAAGGACTGTTTTGATGCTTGCGACTTAAATATTTCAGTCATACAATCAAAATTAAATCATACAATAATAATACCTATATTCTCTTTATGGTGGCGCTCACCAGTTATTATGTACTTTTGAGAGAGTGATGTATGTAAGGTGAAGTTGTTTGCATTTTAAACATGCACAGTGGAGAGAATGTTGGCATACCTATATACTACTTTCATGTAATGTGGATGAAATTTCTTTGGATATTGTACTTTTGGAAATTTTAAATGATCTTAGGACACTGCTAACTAAAATGACTGCTCCCTTGTGCTCCAAAAATCAACCTAAATTTGTCTAAAGTACACTAATCTTGGCAGCTATTAAAATATGGAAAATAAATTTTGCCAAACTAGATAATACCAGCTTCTAAAAGTGCAATGACTGAATTACCAAATACATAAAATGTAAAAAAAAGTTATCGGCTCTTTTTTTTACAATTTACCTCTGAAGTTCGAGAAGTGAAAATGAGCAAGTAGAGCTAGCACTTTTTTGAAAGGTGCACATCTGGAGTAAGGCCAAGCTGTATACTCTCTAACCCATATTACACGCATCAATCATACATCAAAATAAAGGGAATTAAAGGTTCTTTGAACAACACCTAAGATATACAAAGTCTCTTTTAAATAACCAGTATAACTAGTGAGGAAACCCGGGGAAACTCTTTGTCTTTAAAATTTTAACCCTATGCTAAATACGAAACTGTAGATCACCACCCATATCACTTGGCTTTTTGCAATATTTGTTAGATTTATTGCTTTTTAGGTCTTTTAAATTAATGCGTTGTATCTCACACTATCAATAGCACAGATAGTTGCACAGTTTTTGATGCATTGCTATGAAACTTTGCAAAGTTTTATGGTTATTATTATGATGCACATATTAGTAAATCTGTGTTTTCTTAAGTTTTGTATGTTCTTGCCATTTTTGACTTGTAGCTGAATGTTAGAGTTATTACTGTTTCATCTTGCAGTTAGTGCAGTGTATGACACAGTCTTGTAGTGCAACTAGTCCCATAGCATTTTTTTGTTTTTTTTTGTGAAACTTATCTAGCAATTGCTGAGGAATATCAGAAATGGTGTCAACATTCACCCAGCTGTTAAAAGGAAGAAATGTTTTACCTCTACATGAAATTTTGGTTTCTATAGGAAATTGCTCAGTAGAGCATCAATTCAATGAGTATTGTTATTTCTTATTGCCCATTTTGACAAGGAGTGTGATGCAGAGTATGTTAGAATCTTGTGAGCACAAATGGTTTTAAAGTTTTCAGTGGATTGATATTAAACTTTGAACATGTTCATTGTTGAAGATGAGAATGGAGACAGATCTCTTTGTTCATGCTGTTTCTATTAAGATTTTGTCTTTTATGTCCTATTGAATGCAGTGTAAAATAGAATCTTGTAAATGCTGTGATATTTGGTGTATTTTAAACTCATCCAAATCTTTGTACTTCCTGTAGTTTTGTAAGAGATGATATTGCCCTTTTGAGTTACAGTGTGTATGCAGTGTGTAACTGATTTAGTGAAGGTAACTACTGGTATTCTTGCAGTTGTTAGTAGGTTATTGTGAAACTAAGTACACGTTATATATCATTTGGTAAAGGAGAGATGTGGGGATGTTGGCATATATTTATTTATCATTAGAGTTTATTTGCAATTCCTCAGAGAGATAGCAGAGGACTACTCAGGAGTTCTTCCAAAATTGCGGGTTCAGAGTTCATGTCGTTGCCCATCTGCATACCCTCGAGTAAGCCCATTGAAGGCCCACTACTGTATCAAGAATGGAGTGCCAGACAACACTGAAAATGATCTATTACGTCTGAATCCTGAAAGTCATCCTTTGGAGTATGTTAATGATGGGGACAGTAACAGTATTTGGATCTCCAATTTCCTGAATCAAGCCAATGTCATCATTGATCTTGGAGATGAATTTCAGGTTTAATTTCATAGTATTTGTATGTTAACCTTCTGATATTGAAAAAAATGTTGTGCTTTTTCATATATAGAATCTTTCAAACTTTTTATGCCCTCATTTAGATACAGAAAACCTCAGCTTGGACATAACATATTAAATTTGTGTAAAATGCTTTTATATTGGATATGTATAACTTGTTATATTTTAATGTTTTTTGTTTTGTAATTCTAGGGTTATGTCTGCAGGTTTATTTCTAACATCGCCATTAAATTATAGAAAAGAAAATGCTGCCTTGAAAGCCACGAGCATTTCTTAATATACTTTTGTTTTCTCAGTCACATGTCATGTATCTTGTGTTGCCAGGCAACTGTCAACAGTGGCTGTCTTCACTTAAAAATATTACTTGACCATGTCTAAAGTCATGGTCATTCTGAAAGCAAAAATAGTTTCTGTGCAATAACCAGTTCTTCATCATGTACAGTTACCAAACTAATTGGCTAATTTGCACTTGGGATAAGGAAAAGCTCTACTATGACAGTAAGAATACAAGTAGTTTCTTCATAGTAACATCATCTTTATATAGCATGTACTTGGACCAGTCTTTGTAGATGGCTTGCACTTAAGGTAATGAAGCCTTTTGAGTGGTGGTCAATAGACCAAAGCTTATAGTCATTGTGACTGACAGAAGAAAGACCGTGTCTGTACAGTAATTTAAATTATCAATAATTAGGACTGTTAAAAACTGGTTGGGTGTATAATGTACATTCATTCTAGTCTTTATTCCTACATCAAAACTAAATTATGGTTCTAATTGATCACATTTTTCAAAAAAAAGGGTGCAGAAAAAACTGGAATTTGCTCCAGGAGGCATATAGAGTTACCATCGCCTTTCCATCAGTTTGTTTGGTAAATTTATTGTTAAATTGAATGTTCAGGCACTATGGTGGAACACTGGTTTTCCATGAGCACATATCTTGCTTTCTTAAAAGAGTGAATATGTTTTCACTTAGATACTAAATAATATGTTTATGAAAAAAACTCTTAAGATAAGTGAAATTTGCTTTACAACACCTGATTGGTTCAAAATGGGAATTCCTACATAAATTAGTTTTCCATTTGGATTTAAAGCATACAGACATTTGGTTAGTAAACTTCAAGTTCAACTTAAATTTCATCTAGCAAAGACTTAAATTGTGTTAGGAAAACCTAGGCCAAGATCTTTTTAAGTCAAGATATTCCAATAAATCATCAGCAGGTATTGAACAAAAATACCATTGCACCAGAATCCAGTGTTTACCTATCTGACTTCTGATAAGATTTATGTATAACTCTTGTACAATTAGGGGAAAAGTGAGGATTAATTTGTAGGCATTTATCAATTGTAGGTGTTCTATGTGGTAATCCAGTTCTACAGTCCGTTTCCGAAAGCAGTGAAAATTGAGAGGCTGATGGGCACCTCACTGATCTGGGACACATGGCAGATGTATGCAGAAGACTGCATGACCTACTTCTCTGTTTCAAATGATGGCCCTCTACCTACCTCAGCATCTGTCAACTGTCTCAAGTTCCCTAGGTAGTACATACCCTTAAAATTGATAATGATTCCTATCCTTGCTTTTTATAACAACATTCCCCCTGCAGGTTCAAGGACATAGGATAGGCCCATTGTACCATCCCTTATGTATACAGTATTTCCCTGTGGGTTCAAGGACATAGGATAGGCCCATTGTACCATTCCTTATGTATACAGTATTTCCCTGTGGGTTCAAGGACATAGGATGGTCCCTATGCACCATCCCATTGTCATAAAAGGTGATTACTGGAGACAGGAGTTTGTCACAGTGGTTAGCATGCTAAACTGATGGGAATAAATTCCTACCATCAGATCAGCCTGGTTCACTATTATTGTGTGATCTTGGATTAGATACCTTACTCCATTAAAAGAAATATCCAGACCAAATAGTTTTCATGTAGTTGTATGATGAAGCTGTATTATTATATGGTAAAATATAATAGATAAATTTCTTTCTTAAATCCATTACAAAACTTGGAAGAGCTGCAAGACCAAAATATTTAGAATTGTCAATAATTTCAATTTTTGACATGGCTAACACCTGACTTATTTTTTTTTTATAAAAGTCAGATGTCAGACTGACAATGATAATTAACAAAATTACATGTCAATTCTGATTTTTTGGCTGAAATATAAGCAGTGAGCAAGATAAAAATAATAGGAAGAAAAGAAAGTTATAAAGAGGATAAGTATTATTAATATGTACATTTTAAATAGTAACATTGCTGAAACTGCATTAATCTGTGGTAGGTGACCAAGCTGTGTGTAGCTTGTCAGTTTATGCTGGCTTGTTGTTGAGTTTGAAATTTGAGCTAGAAAGATTCTTGAATTTTTTAATTTGAACAGTGTCAGTGTTAAGTGATTCATGTATAAGTGTTTGTATGATCAGGATTTAAGATTTTGATTTAAATCAAAGCAGTCATTGCTGAAAAAGTATTTTTGAGCGATGGCTTATTGTTTAGAGATCTGATCTATCATAAATTCATCATTAAATTAAAACAGACTCTTATCTTTATAGCAGTGATACATTATATGCTATTATTGCATTGCTTTTTTCTTTACTTGATGCTAGATCCTAGTCCTAGAACACTGTTTAGCCTTCAGTTGGTATTTGGAGGCATAGAACAATAAAACATAAACCCAGTCTGATACCTTGGTGCACTTTTGATAATCAAAATATTTTACTTTATTTCAATGGACTCCATGCATATATACATTTGCTTCATTTGTGCTTAAGACTTTATCAGTTCAATTGTATTTGGTTTCCTACTGTCATATTGTATCCTCTGTTGTATTTATTTATCCAAAGTCCTTGCATTATTTTCATGTATGTGTCCATCAATTTTGATTACATTGTTAATAAAGCAGTTCTTCTTGTTTCATCCTTTAATATGTATTTACTGTATATGTTGAAACACCATAAATTAATTTCTAAAGTAATTTTTACACTGTATGTTCTGGGATATATTTTTGAGTCATAAGTTGTGGGACACTAGTTGAATCATTTGAAAATTACCTGTCAGAAAATTCACTCCGACGGAAATTTTATTTTAAATAATATGAAAATGTGTACTTGAGATAAAACTCTTTAATCCACTGCACCAGCATCTCATTAACATGACCCATCTCCTGCACTTGTACACATTCTTTCATTTTTTATCTTTCTTGTGCTGTAAATACTTACTGTTACAGGAAACACATCTTTTGAAATGGAAACTGCAATTATCCATGGATTTGGTAAATTTTTGTGTTTGGACTAACAGTCTGGAGGAAAGAAATCGGTTCCATAGCCTTCCTTTAAGTTTGCTTCATTCCTATGGACATTTGACTTCAAATCTTGGAAAAGTAATGGTGTTGATACCACTCCATTTTCAAATGCTCCTGTTCATCCCCTACAAGGCTTTAGGATGTGGACCACATGGTAGTGAGTCAGCTGTGTCTCCTCTACTATCTATGCCACCATGGATGGCTTTGCTGTGGCTCTGTGGACTGGACACATCATAGATAATCCCCATCTCTTCACCCTCAATATCAAGGGAAGGTGAAGAGGACTGCCCCTTTCCAGCACAGAGATAGAATTGCCATTCCCCTTCTCCATGGAGAAGGGTTTGGAATGTTAGACCTGTTTCTTCTTGTGAATCACCAGTCAGGAAGACCCCATTTCATAGGATGGGTATGATACAAATTAAACCTGGCTTGCTGGGAGACATTAGGGGAAAGTTACTAAGCCCCTTCACAACTTTAAAGGATTCATTCTATTCCACCAATCTCAACTTGTATCTCTGTGGGAAGAGGTTGCTGTCTTCTAATGAATGTTGCAGTGGAGAGGGTGAACAAAATAAGAAGTCTGGATGCTTATTCCTGAGGGTTTTGTTTACTTGTAGAGAAATGTGGAAAAATTCAGCTTATCATTAATCTTTCCACTTGGAACATATTTCTTCT
Organism: Potamilus streckersoni; assembly: GCA_016746295.1. Lineage (NCBI taxonomy): Eukaryota > Metazoa > Mollusca > Bivalvia > Unionida > Unionidae > Potamilus > Potamilus streckersoni. Next base: position 1,602,971 of record JAEAOA010000982.1, on the reverse strand, counting down.
GGAAGAGTAGTTCAAGATGGAAACAACCATTTCAGTCAGGAATGCCATCAGGTCAGGGAGACTGGGCAATATCTATAGATCACCAGGGAGCTTATCTTAAATTTTGGGTTTTTTCTTTTGGCCTAGCATCTGCATCCAGAGCATTCACCAAGCTGAAGGGTGTAATAGTGTGTTAATTAAGGTCCTTGAATTCCCATCTTCCAGTACTTTGATTTACTGATTTGTTTCCACCAATAATCCACACATGCCATTTCCAGAGATCTGTCTCTCTGTTGGGCATTGGTGACTCATAGAGGAAGTTAAATCTTATCCCATCTTAGACTATCATGTGTGGATGAATTTTTACACCTATTCTGGAACAGTCTTTGTTCCTTTCAATAGAATCTCAAAAATACTGACTCACTTGGCACAATTGAGCAAGAAGACATTGTTGTATGTTCATCTCTGTGTCATTCTCCTGTGGACTCTAAATGTAGCACCCTAAGAAAGGTTTCATATGCAGCATCTCCAGTTAATTCTGCTACCAGAATGGAGAGAGATATCAATGGGACCACATGTCCACCCATATATCTGTTTTATCTTCTGAAAAATCATTACAGGTGTCTGCTTGGAGCTCTATTTCTGAATATCACTCCTATCTTTACACTGATGCCTCATTCTGGCTTTTAGGTGTTCACCTAGAGCAAAAAAGAGTAGACCTGTAGAGTCTGTGGTCTTAGGTTCCCTCCACATCAACAATCTAGAAATGCAGACTGTTTTTCTAGATCTGAAATGGTGTGTGAACCACATAAGGCATTACTATGTCATGCTTGCTACAGACAACACATTAGTTGTTGTTGTTGTTATAGGGTTTAACATCATTTTTCAGCACAAGATAGACTATACATGGTGGCCAGCATTAATAGTGGAGGAAAAACTTTGGAAAACACTGGGAAGAACCACCGACCCAAGAGAAGCTGCTGGTAGGCTTTCTCACTTACTCACATTAGTCAAGCATGGATTTGAACTCAGAGGCAGACAGAGGTGAGATGGCAATATCTGTATTGGTCAGCACTATAGACCACTCAGCCACTCGGGGACCCCAACACATTAGTCATAGTGTCCCTCAAACACCAAGGTGACATTTATGCCTATTCTCTCTGTTTGGAATTTTAAAACCTCCACTATTGGACAGCATCAGTGGAGATTGTTGTCAGAGCTTGCCATATTCCAGTCAAGAGGAATGTTCTGGTGGACAGATTGTCCATACCATTACAAGTAGTCCTGATGGAATGGTCACTGCATCAGTCAAAAGACAGCTGAGACACTTTACCATCTGAGTAGAAGGCCTTTGCCAGAAACTTTCACTTTATGTCTCTCCAGTGCCAGATCAGTGGGGAAGGGCATTGGATACCTTCAGTCTGAGATGGAGTCAAGTGTACCTTGCCAACGTTTAGAATAATTGGATAACTCACTATTGGCTACAGAGGTTGCAGTTCACTGATCTCCTTAGATTGTTGGTTACTGATCCCAGGGAATTGCACATCACTTTTCAAATCCTTCAACTTCATGCATGGCTCATATGAAAACAATCTCTCTGCCAAGACCAATTTTCAGTTGAGGCTGCCAAAAGCATAGCTCAGACTTAACCGCAATCAATGTCCAGGGTTTGTAATGATAAGTGGATAATGTCCCGTGAATGGTGCAGTAGGAAATATGTTGCTCATGTCCACCAGCACCCACCACCCCACTGCAATTGTTAGTTTTCTTCTTTTTTACTCTGAAGAAAAAGTTTGTTCAGTATCCACAATCAAGAACTATAAGCAACCTTTTCTAGCATTCTTAAATTATCTATGAGCTCGACTATATGATCAGACCCACATCTTTTAGAACTTATGAGGTACTTTGAGCTCCAAAGACTAGTCTCTTGCTCTTTAATGCAGAAGCTGAAACATCTCTTGTTCTTTGGTCTATATGTAAACCTCTTTATGAACTTTAGTGAAACCTTCCATTAAAACAGTGTTCTTCCTCCATAGAATCAGCAAGGAGGAGGAGTGAAATGAATGCTTTGTTGGTGGAAAAGATTATTTATGTTTCAGCCATAAGTTCAGTTTGGTTTGGTTTTGCCAGCTGCAGGAAAATAAAATCCTTTGACACCGACTCAGAGAGAGAGATTTTTGTCGTTTTAGCCTGAAATTCAAGTAGGAAACCCATTATGGGAGCTTTTTCTGAATATATCCTAATACATCAACCTCCAAGACATTTTAGATTAACCTAATGCCTAGTTGCATTAGAAACATCGTTTTTCATTGGCTATGTTGCCTGAGCATGTGCAGAAGGATAAATGTTAGACTTTTTTTGGCTTAATAGACCCATCATTTTCATGTCAAGACCACTCTTTATTTCAGATGCCTATCTTATCCTACTTTTTGCAAAGGTTCACCTGTCTGTGTGCAGTTCAGACTGGACTGCCCTAGATCTGAGGCAAAAATGTCTAAAATCTGGATACAAAATAGAATTCTGACCTTGGGCCAATTTCAGTTTGTACAAACTCTGGTCCAAAAAGTTGTTTTTCCCTCTGTATTTTGTGGTCCAACTAGAACATCTATATTATTCGCTATCATTGTAAAGCTATGTCTGTCTAAATTTCTATAAAACCATCCACTTTATTGTGTCATGCATGACCTTGATGCTACAGAGCTCAGAAGTAGGCTCCTATCTCCTGCCGTGTAATGAGTTAATTATTCCTCCATGAATGACATCATGAAAGCTACCTTCTAATATCCTCATTCCACTTTCTCAAGGTGCATTGGTGTGCCAGAGTGAATGTATTTATGTTGGTGCACCAGAGTGAATGTATTTATGTTGGTGCACCAGAGTGAATGCATTTATGTTGGTGCACCAGAGTGAATGTATTTATGTTGGTGCACCAGAGTGAATATATTTATGTTGGTGCACCAGAGTGAATGTATTTACATTGGTGCACCAGAGTGAATGTATTTATGTTGGTGCACCAGAGTGAATGTATTTATGTTGGTGCACCAGAGAATGCATTTATGTTGGTGCACCAGAGTGAATGTATTTATGTTGGTGCACCAGAGTGAATATATTTATGTTGGTGCACCAGAGTGAATGTATTTACATTGGTGCACCAGAGTGAATGTATTTATGTTGGTGCACCAGAGTGAATGTATTTATGTTGGTGCACCAGAGAATGCATTTATGTTGGTGCACCAGAGTGAATGTATTTATGTTGGTGCACCAGAGTGAATGCATTTATGTTGGTGCACCAGAATGAATGTATTTATGTATTGGTCCATCAGCCCAACAAGATGCCAGTCAGATGTAGAGAATTATCATATTTAAAGTAATGTGTCTGGGCATCTTATCTGAGGACATAAGCCTCCTACTGGGATGGAAGAATTAGCAATGCAAAAACAGCAGGTAATTATTAATGTTGTTAAAATGGAGTTTTCGGGCAGGAGGGTAATTATGTGCTACTTTTATTATGTAATACCTGCCTGCACAGTTCACTCCTTTTACCCTGCTCTGATGTCCTTCAGTCTAATGTCAGAAAAGAAAGATATTCTGATTGTTGGATGTTGACAATAGTATCAAACTAGGCTCATATTGCTTTTATTAAAGATCTCCAGTTAATGATTGGAGAAAGGGAATAAAATACTTGGGCTGGGAATTAGTGTCAAGAAAAGATGTTGCAATGCAGTAATTGCTGACATAGAATACATAATTAATATTATAGTTCACTCTACAATGATATTAGTGTCTGTTTCTAATTTAATTTTTATATTGACATGTTGATATGTAGCTAAAAATATTTGGGGTGGAAGTGGGGAACTTTATTTTTATTATAAGTTTTATTATCAAGCAAACATAGTCATCAAAACCATATGTACTCTGTTTTATTATGACTTTATTTAAAGAGGGTTACTCAATTAGTTAAGAACTAATCTACCTTGAGGCCCTCATTCAAAGGAATTTAATTATTTTTGCTGCATCTCTGAAGCCATTGTATATACTGGGTTTGGAAAGAGGAAATAGAGTGGGCATTTCTAATCTCAACTGGAATATTATTCCAGAGCAAAGTTCCAGAGTATTGGAAACTTTTTTTAAATAATTCCTTATTTGGTTTGGGAATTTTGTAATGTTTGGTAGACATTGATCCCAGGTGGGGAGTATTTCCAGGTAGCCTATACTTGAATAGTGATTGTAAATATTCAGGAGCATTATTATTGGCTATCCTGTACATTAATTTGGCTTTTCTTAAACAGATTCGGTCTTTAATAGGTAGTATTTTTAACTTACCAGCTAAATTTTCCTTGCTTTCTTTCTGGATTGATATTAACTCAAAAGCTCTTTTTTGGAGATGTGCCAGCTTTGCTAAGTTTTTATCATTTGAATTACCCCATACTGTATTACAGTAGTCTAAATAGGGTTGTATGTAACTGTTATAAAATAGTTTTCTGTGCTTTTCCGGAAGAAAGTGTCTTATCCTACTGAGAAGCCATAAACTTGAATTGACTTTTTTTACTGATATGTTTGATATGTTCAGTCCATGATAGGTTATTATCTACCAAAACACCAAGTAGACTATCTTGACAGACCATTTGCAACCTTTTATCCTTCCATGTCAGACATATTTCATCGCTATCAAGTTTTGTTCTTTTTTTTTCGTGTTGAGATAAGTAATATTTTAGTTTTACCAGTATTAACCACCATGCCATTGCATGTGCACCAGTATTCTAGTTTGTTTAAGGCATTCTGTAAAAAAATTTTGAGTTCTTGTTTTGTGTTTTGGATGTCTGACAATGTTGTGTCATCTGTATAGAGATCTGTAGATGATACTGAATCCTTTAGTACAAGTGGTAGGTCATTAATAAATAAAATAAACAGTAATGGACCCAGAATTGAGCCTTGTGGTACTACACATCTAGTTGTTTCAGGGTCAGACAGAACATTATTAATATAAACATGTTGTGTTCTCTCATTTAAGTATAAAGTAAACCATCTAACTGTGCTTTCATCACATTGGTAGATTTTCAGTTTCTTCAAAAGAATTTCATGATCTACCATGTAAAAAGCTTTCCTGAAATCTACAAATACAGAACCTATTATTCTACCTTGATCAAGTGCTTGAAGCTATTTATCAGTTAGGGAGATCAAGGCAGTCTCACATGAGTGTTTCTGTCTAAAGCCTGATTGATTAGGGTATAACAGAAAGTGTTTGGTTAAATATGATATGAATGAATCATGGACATGCTTTTCAATCAATTTTGACAAGTTTGGTAGTATTGAGATTGGCCGGTAGTTATCAGCATCATCCTTAGGGCCAGATTTGTGAATAGGAGTTACTTTTGCAGTTTTCCATATTTTGGGAACAGATGAAGATGCAATACTTAACTTGATTATGAATGTTAAGCTATCTACAATAGCAGAGGCAGAAGATTTAATGAGACGTGGACCAATCTGATCAAGTCCTGTAGCTTTCTTAGTATCAAGTTCACTGAGATATTTCTTAACAAAGTTTTTTGTTACTGGTGGGATGGAGAAACATACCTCCTTAGAGATTTTGCTGCTGCAGAACTTTTTCAGTTCAATAAAGTTGTTTTCAATTACTGGTTCTTTTAACTTTGTGGTAATGTTGGTGAAAAAATCATTGAAAACATTTGCAATGTTATTGTCATCAGTGACTATGGTGTCATTTACCAGAAGTGAGTGGATTTTATTTATCTGATCTTTGTGTGTTCCTCCAGTGAGTTCATTGAAGACTTTCCAGATGCAATTTTTGTCGCTCTTTTTGTTTTCAAGCAATGATTGATAATAATTTTGTTTAGCTTTTTTGATCATTTTTGTTATTTTGTTTCTCCATACTTTATAGTGTGCATGATTTCCCATAGCCTTAAATTGGTCTCTAGTTTTCATAGCATCAAGGATTTCAGTTGTAAGCCAATTAGGTTGGATTTCATTCCTTACGCGATGTACTTTCAGTGGGGCATGCTTAGAGACTACATCCATAAATAAGTCAGTCCACACCCTCAGAGCTTCATCTATGTCATCCTAATTTTGCATCATTTTCCATCGAGCTTTATATAGGTCTTTGAGAAATTGTTTTTCATTAAAATGTTTGAATGATCTGTAAGTGATAGTTTTGTGTGTATTTTTCTTATTTCTCTTGCATTTAACCTTCCTTGTCAAAAAAAAGTAGGATAGTGGTCACTAAGACCAACTTTTGGTATGTTAACACAAGTTACATTGTCTGGTAGGTTGGTATAAATGTGATCAATAAGAGTGCTTGATGTTTCTGTTACCCTAGTGGGGTCATTTACCATCTGTACTAGGCCTAATGATTCAATAAATTCTGTCCAGTTTTTCCTTATTTGAGTATTGAGAAGGTCCTTATTTATATCACCAAGTATATATGTTTCTTTATCCTGTGCAAGAACATTTTCAATTTGTTTCAAAAAGTTATCATTCCAAATTGCTTTGGAGGAAGGTGGCCTATAAATGAAACCAACTAGAAATGATTTTGCATTATTTTGATAAATTTCCACCCAAATACTCTCAATTTCTTGTGACTCTAAGTCAAGTCGCTTTTCTGCATTTACCTCTTCCCTAATGTATACAACAAGACCTCCCCCTGCTGTCTCTCTGTCCCTTCGTAATGGTTTATTGTAGCCTTGACAATGAAATAGATCATCATTGTGGTTAGCATTTAGTTTGGTTTCAGTGAGTCCTAACACAGCTATATTATTTTCTTTGGAAGATAACATTAACTTAATTTGGTCTATTTTTCCAACTATACCCTGTACATATAAGTGACCTACGTTAAAACCTTTTGCATTTAGTTTCATATCAATTATATGTATGTCATGCAATGGGTTACCCACGTAGATTGTCTCCATATTACTTTTATCATTCTTAAATTCTATTTCCATACTTAAATGTTCATATATATTAGCATCTTTAAAGTCACATACAGACCCTGAAAATCCATTGACATTTACATTTACAACAGTATCCATTGGATATTTAGAGTCAAGAGTCTCTCTAAGTAAATTTTGATTTGTTATGGATGAAGCATTGGCATTCTCCTCTTTGCCAACTTCCTAGTATGTATAATACTTTGATTGACAGAGTCTTTGTTTGTGTCCAAATTTATGACATCTGAAGCAATCAATATGTTTGCCATGATGGCATACTGATGTCATATGTCCAGTTTCCCCACAGTAGATGCAGTACTCTTCATTATAGTGTCTGAAAATAGGGGCATACATGTTGATATTTCTCAGTAGTTGAGAGGTTCCTTTTCTGCTTAAATGAATTTTGTCTCTGTGGTAGAGACTTAGGTTGATATCCTGTTTCTGAAGAAAGAAAGATGTGTATTGAGGAATGTACTGTAGGTTGAAGTCTTCACATAGGTCAATTATCAGATCATTGATTTCTTTCACCCTGGTGTCAACACGAGGTGGTAGGCCTGATATGATTATTTTACATGTATCTGGACTGCAGTACCTAGCAGCATATAGTAAACTTTCAAAATCTGTCCTGATTTGGCTTAGTGGCCTTCCATCCCTGGCATCATTTCCACCTACTAAAATAATAATTTGGTTGTATTTAGTTAGGTCAGTATTCATGAGTCTTGTAATAGGTTGTATTTAGTTAGGTCAGTATTCATGAGTCTTTCCGTGATACTATTTTTTTTTGCACCTCTGTTGATGTTTATCCATTTCTTGATTGCTTCCCATTTGTCCCATATACAGTGGAAGCCTGCTATGATGCGATAATTTAGATCGCATTAATAGTGGGCATGCATTAATGTGGGGTTTACAGTATTTTACTTTTTAAAGAGAGCATTGCATTGGCACATATACATGTATTCATGTCTAATGTATAATCATGAATAGGGTATCAACACCATTTACTATCATCCAGTCATGGCATGCAGTTCATTAACTTATAAGACAAACACATCATACACTACAACATGATGCTATTAAAAATGCATTTGAATAATAACACATCATTTTTAGTTAACTGGTGGAATAAAAGTTCCTACTGTTTCCAAATTAACATAAATGCTTCTTTCTTTTCAGATTTTATTGCAGCAAATTTTTCCAGATTATAGTGTTCTTTAAGAAAAACTATCACATACTTGCCAAGTTTTCTGGAAACAAATCGGGGAGATTTGTGTTCAAAATCAGGGAGATTGGGTCCAAATTGGAGATTAGTGTAACAACAATGTTTCTCATAAGTTCATGAACTCTGGAGAGGATGGAATTTTTCTTTCCAACCATTTGCATTGTCACTACCAAACCCTACTAGGTTCTTTATATTTGTTAAGACTTCTTGAAGACAGTTGAAAAGGTTTTACCCAGTTCCAATATTGCAAATGGGCATAGCCATGAATTTAGTTGTCACTTGATGAATGTCACTGTCAAACACCCTTACAAACATTGCTGCACACTTTTCATTACCACTGTCATTAGACTCATTGATCATCACTGAGAAAGGGTTTTCTTTGCATAGTAAAGTTACTTGCTTTTTATACATTGCACCCATTGCATTGTTAACATTGTTATCTTAGATCTTTTGCAGTGAAATTTCTAAGCAATTTGCTAGTCAGGAAACAACTTTATACAGCTCACTAAAATAATCAGCAACCAAAAATGGTAAATTATGCTCTGCCATAAAGTTAGCAAACAAAACCTCTGCTTTAGTGACACTGTCTACTGATGTTGGTGCACACATTTGCGTTACTTTAGGCACATTATGTGACGATTTCTCATTTGCTATGTGCTGCATACTTTTCAAGTGTCTTGTGACATCATTTTACCCCACTAGAAATGTTCGAATGTGTGTTGCAAGCTGTGTAGTCCTAGTTTCCTCTGACCCAAGCCACCCTACTTTTATATTTAGACATTTATGTTGGGGTGTGGGGTCAGAGTCCATTCCCTATCGAAAAGTTGGAATTCGCCGATACCATTTTGTGTCTGCATAGGGTAGCCGCTTACTAAGTCTAGCAAACTTTATAGACCATTCATCAAGATATACCTGCAGGAAATCGATAGAAATATTATTTATTTTCTCAGATATAGGGAGTATAGCATTCATTATATCTTTAATCCACTGACAGACTAGTCAAAACTACAGCATTGATGAAATTCTACCTGAAACTCGCCATTTTTATTCCAAGTTACATGACTACACAAATCTCGCAACCTACATGTCAATGACATCAGCCGTCAAATGGTCACGTGAACAAAAGTGTTTCAAAATATAATTCTCAATGGGGACTAATTACATCCAAGGTTTATTTCTTGAATTGTTGGTTTAGCTGTTTTTTTCTAATTTCCAGAAGATCTTGTCAGCAAATCGGTAGATCAAAAGATGGGGTCAAAAATCAAAAGGCTCCTGGATAAATTGGGAGACTTGGCATGTATGCTTGCTATTAACCTATCTAATCTAGGCATATCTCCTTTACTTTACATATATAGATGTTGTATTTGGCTAGAAGAAAACAAAAATGAAAACATTTTCACAACTATCAAAACTTTGAGTGACTTTCAATAAACTGTCATCTTTTTGCATAAACAATTGGATAAAATATGACAGGTAAGGACAATAAAAGGTGAAGAGCTGACAAAAAAAGCAACAAAATGTTAATTTCTTGACATTTTAAATTTAACCAAAATCAGTTTGTCATGAACTTTTTTAAAGAGATAATTTGAATGATAAGATTTTGACTTCTCTCATTCCTGATTTTGTTTCCCAATTCATTTTGCCCAAGATATTGCATTTCACTAAGTGGCATGACTGATGACTTAGCATGGTTGCATGGTGACCACATATGGTGTTGGTATTTTTAGTACTTTATTTCAGAACTGTCAGATTTGTATATAAATTGCTATAGGGTAAGGGGTTCAATGGCAATTTGAAGACAGACAATTTGGAGCAGACAGTTTGGGAAAGGGACAATTAAGACAGACATTTGGAGCAGACAATTTGGGGACAGACAGTTTGGAGACAGTTTAGGGAAGGGACAATTTGGAGACAGACAGTTTGGGGAAGGGACAGTTTGGAGACAGACAGTTTGGGGAAGGGACAATTTGGAGACAGACAGTTTGGAGACAGATAGTTTGGGGAAGGGATAATTTGGAGACAGACAGTTTGGAGACGGACAGTTTTGAGATAGACAGTTTGGGGAAGGGACAATTTGGAGACAGACATTTGTGAGAATGGACAATTTCTAGAGGACATTTCAGAGAAAGGTATTTTGGAAATTGTGAGCAATGAATTCAGAAATGGAAAAGTTGAATACAAACTGCAAGTGAATTAACAAGATTCACATATAAAAGCTTGCTTTATTGAATTGATATTTTTCAGAAATGCTTAAGGATAAAGCAGATGAAATAAGAATCTTGTTCAAAGAAGCTACAAATATTAAGCTAGTTTACATGACAACATATGATTGAATGCCATGCAGTATTCAAAAAATGAGACACAATATAATAATTCTTAATTTATGAAAACCTTATGTTTTGTGAACAGAATGCTTTTAAAAGAATTGCAAACAAGATTAATCATTAGACCAGATTCAAAATTTTCATTATCTTAAAATAAAAGTGCTTTTCATAAACAGATATTTATGCAATTAGGTTAATGTTTTGGCTATAACCACATAAGTAATCAATGGAATTATTAATATCATAATTGGATACAATGCAATAAAGACAGAAACACACATATTGATATTTCTTTTTTTGTAGTGGATAAGACTGATCTGCAAGTGATTTTTAAGTATTCATCTGGTAGATATTTTGCACTTTAACCAGCCTTAGAAGGGTCAGATGAGCTATTTGCACTAAGCTTGCATTGTGTCAACCACACATTATTCATAGGGCTGTATCATGTTTGACTGATTCAAAGCAATCCCATATCTCTTCTCAAAATATTGCACTGCCTTGTCCCCAATGCTGCATGTTTCCAGTGAAAGTGTCTTTGAAGTAACAGCAAAAAATCTTCCGCAGGAAATGGTTGCAGCTTAATCAGTTCCTCATATATATACATGCTTTGTCTTCATTTAGTATACAAGCCAGTGCCATAAACACATGAATTGTCTTCTCTCCAAATAGTCCATTCTCTGAAATCTCCCAATTGTCTCCTCTCAAAAATGTCTGTCTTTGAGTTGTTAGTTGCTGAATTGTCTGATATGAATTGTTCAGATTCCAAAGCAGGGCATGTTATTTATAAAGTCAAAACTTGTTTAAGACATATTTTTAGACAGTTTGTTGCCTGAGCAAGTGGTATAACCTTGTTGCAATAAAAAGGTGCATTTTTTATTATAATTAATGTAAGAGATGTAAGGGATGATCAATTATTTATGAATGATTTAATTTAATTATGATATAATTGCAGCCAAACCCCATACTCCAAGGGGAACATCACACTGAACATCTTGTCATCTGAGCCAGTTGCTAGACCTGGTTACAATGATTTCTACAACAGTCCTGAGCTGTACCAATTTGTCAGGGCCAAAAAGATCCGAATTCAGTTGACTGAACATTACTACATAAAGAATGAAAGGCAGAAATACTATGGCTTGTATGAAGTCATTATATCTGGAAGGTTTGTTAATACTGATAACATTTGTTTATTATTTTATAGTTTGTCATTCTTAGCAACAAATTACATCAGCCTTTTAAACATGAAATAAACATTTTGTTATCTCTGCCTGATTCCTCAAATACATATCTGGTGTCACTGACTGATTTCCTCAGATGCACATCTGGTGTCATTGTCTGATTTCCTCAGTTACACATCCATTATCAATGCTGATTTTCTCAGATACACATTTTGTTATCACTGTCTGATTTCCTTAGAAACTCATCTAGTATTGGTTTTTTATTTTCTCTGCGACAAATCTAGTACAGTGTTTTTAAGCATCACTGTCATAAGTTGGTATTGTTTTACTAATAAACACTGACATCATTGACTCAAATTTATGCAAAGAAAGATGGCATATTTCTCTAATTGTTTGTAAAATAACCACTACGGTGGCCTAGTGGCTAGAGCATCTACCTCTGATGTGGGAGGTCATGGGTATGATCCCCAGTTGAGTCATACCAAAGACTTACAAAAATGGTACTAAAAGCTGCCTCACTTGACACTCAGCATTAAGAGGTTAGTGTTTAGGACTGGTCAGCCTAGTGTCAGGATAATGTGACTGGGTGGGACATCATGCTTCATGTCTGTGGCAAGATGCCCCAGTGCTAGACATCACTATAAACTGCCACACTGCAGACATTGTAGCAATATGACTGAAAACGCCTTAAAGCTACGTTAAAATCATAATCACATCACATCACAAAATTACTGTGCTTTTATTTTACTTATAGAATGAAACTCATTAAGCACTGTTGTTATACAAACTTAATACACTATGACCATCTCTCTAGTTGCTGACACATTTAAAGATTAATAAAAGAAATAAAATTGCCATAAAGTTGACAAATTTATGCTTATTGAAGTCTGTCAGCAAATAAATAATGTGTTTTGACAGACATACACTTACATTAAATGGATAAGCAACACTGTTTAATCTTGTTTGAGTGGAAACTATTGCTGACATGTATATCTTGAGAACCTGGATGGATGTCCAATCAAGAAATTAATAAACAGAAAGACTAATGTGGATGTTTGCTGGAGTGAATAAGTTATATAAAATAATTTTAGTAGATAGAAAATAAACTCTCAATTGATACATACTGTGAAACTTTGTGAAGTAACTCCCAGGAAATGACATGGACAATTGGATATTATGTTTGCTGTATTTGGATTAGTTACGACAAAAGGTGTCATTTCTGAGTTTTAACATAAATAAATCAGAAGATTTTATGGCCAAAACTTAGAAATCTAGGGAAATTCAATGTTACCCTGTTTGATTTTTTAAAAAATCTAAACTATTCAAGAGTCTGAGTTTTGACAGAAATTTATGCATTATAATTGCCCTTATGCATTTTCAGCAATCTGTCTTTTTCCTCATTTTCCAGAGGAACATGTAGTAGAGAAGAGCATATTCTAAGCCTGGTTCTTATTAATTGTGCTAATTCATGAATAGTCAGATGTTTCTTTTTCAAGACAGATTGACAGAACCTGAGCAAGGGGCTTACACGAGGTAAAGAGTTAACAAATGAGCCACTGCAAAAATAGATATAACTGAAAATGTAAAACTTTCACTGCAGTAATTAAAGCATAGATGTTAACCCCTTGAAATGAAAACCTGTATGCCAGACCAATAAAAACCTTACAAAGAACAAAAAAACTTACATGTAAAATGTATTGATACATTATATAAGAAAAACAGTTTTGAAACAACAAATGCTATGTACAAAGTATTCCTACACATATTTACATAATTATTTACATTTCTGAAACTTTATATCATTCTTTTTGCTTGTGTGTTGTTTTATATGCAACACATGCACCTTTCACATTTTTTAAAATGTATTTTGGGGTTTTATAGTCTCTGCATCAGGTGTCATTGTTTAATTTACACTGTAAAAGCAATGCTGCTGTGTCTGAATTCAGAGACTTCCTTCATTCTGTATGTATTTTCTTCATCATCAAAAAAGATCTCTCACAGTCCGCAGTGTTCCTTCAAATCATATATGCCTGATGCCACCACTTTAATGTCTTTACTGCATATTTTACAAAAGCATGGGAAGACCATGACTGCCACACTAGGTAAAGTATGAAAATTGATATCAACTGTATGGACTTGATAGATAGTAATAAGTATGAATAGTAAAATAATAATGTATAAATAAGAAAACATACAGGTAGTTGGTCAATATTAGCAATCAGAGTAAGTGTGGAATTTTAAGGCATTAGACAAGATCTTCACACACATGAGTTGAGCCATAAAATTAAAATCGTTTCAGTATCAGACAAAGGAAAAGCGCGGTTTTGAGTATGATTTGATTGGTTGTTTTAGGCCACCCTGATCTCATTGAATTCTTGTTCTGAAAAAAATTATGTCCAGAGTCACAGATTTAAACCTCATTTTAACAATTTGAATACAGTTCAGCCCCAAATTGTGCTTGGCAAGAATTTAATAGCAAACTGAGGTTATTACAAAACAAATCCACAAACATCAATCATGTCAACAAAGAAAATCCCTGATGCCAGTGTTAAACAAAAAGATTTGTTGACTGAACATACATCTGTATGTGATGGTATGCCATGCACTGATTCCAACAGCAAACAGATTCAAATTGGTGTAAACAAGGATTACTTGGCTGGCTGGGATACAATAAGGACTCCCATAAAAATAATGCAGTTGATGGTGAATTAAATCTCAGGACAACTGCATTAAAACTGATTGCATCTTCAGAAGACACCAACACCTTAGATGAGGATTTGGAAAATGATAAACCTTTGCTAAGGTAGTTAGTTCTGTGCAGAACTGACGTTTGTTGGGATGGATTTGTACATAAATCATTGTATAACAATCTCTATCAATGATGGACTAATATATTTACAGATATATCATCTACACACCAGTTTTCAAGAAGACATCACAGTGTTATCATAGGAAAATTACTGTCCTCTCATGTGTGACAGTGATGCATATTTGTGTCTTGGCTTGGAGCTTATGCCAGCTTCAAAATCATCTGTGATATCACTGACAATTTGATAATGAGAGTGATGTGTGGCCAAGGAATACATTGGTTAAGGACAATTACATTAATGCCAAGTTTTTGGGAAACAAATCAGGGAGATTTGTGTTCCAAATCATGGAGATTTGGTCCAAATTGGAGATTAGCATAACAAATCTTTTTCTCATAAGTTTAAGCGCAAAAATGCAGATCGTACCACAACTAAGTAAAATAAGTATAATGAATAATAATTAACTTTATTAATTTTGTTATATGGCTGCTGTTCATTAACTCAGGAGAGGATAGAATTTTTCTTTCCAACCATTACATTTGCATTGTCACTACTAAATCCTACTAGGTTCTGTATGTTTGTTAAGACGTCTTGAAGACAGTTGAAAAAGTTTTCACCAGTTCCAATATTGCATACAGGCATGATCAGGAATTTGGTTTTCACTGTGAATATCACTGTCAAACACCCTTACAAGAATTGCTACACACTTTTCATCACTACTATCATCATCACTGAGAAAGGGTTGCATAGTAAAGTTACTTGATTATCATACAATTTTGTTTGTTATCTTAGTTCTTTTGCATTGAAATTTCTGAGCAATTTGCGAGTTAGGAAACAACTTTACAAAGCTCACTAAAATGATCAGCAACCAAGAATGGTAAATTATGCTCTGCCACAAAGCTAGCAAACAGAACCTCTGCTTTAGTGACACTGTCTACTGATGTTGGTGCAATCATTTGCATTACTTTAGGCACATTATGTGATGATTTCTCATTTACAATGTGCTGCATACTTTTCAAGTGCTTTGTGAGATCATTTTTCCCCTACTATAGTCTTGAGTATATCAACCCTTCTAGCAATTTCAATACTCAAAATCTTTAATGTGATAAAAAAAGTGCAAGGAACTTAGTCAATTCATTTCATTCATTGATTCATATTTTCTAACCTGACTGAGTAGAAAAGACCCATTGTCTGCGCATTTCATGCTTAATGGAAGTTTTCAGTCTAATAGACTGACGTGCTTGAGACCCATTTTCAGTTCCTGGACAAGTAAGATTGTATGCACCACTTTAGATGTACATACATATGTTGTCAGTTTTCAATATTTACAATGTCAAATCAAGCAAAGAAAAAGAATGACAACAACAAATTTGCCTTTCACGTGGATTTAACAAGCAGTTTAATTAATATGTTTATGTTTTCAAAGGGATATAATTCCAAACTCAACAATATGGTAATATCCAGCAGTTACCAAATAGGATGAATTACATCATTATGTTGTCTGATGGATATAAATTAGCCCATAGTGTATGGAATATGGCGCTGTGTTAGTATGGAAGGTCCATTAAGCATGAAAGTGCAAGGGGATGCCAGTATTAGTGCCATTCTGATCATAGCCAGCTTAGAAATTATAAATCAATGATTCAATTGACTTGAACTTTTTATTACATAAAACGTTTTAGTTACTGAAATCAGTAGGGGGGGTACAAACAGACAGGGATAGAAATGTTCAAATGTGTATTGCAAGCTGTGCAGTATGCAAAGCTTTCTCCCTTTTCACTATGCTTCATACATTTTATTTTGCCTATCAAAGCACTGTTGAAGTTGCAAACATACTTAATTTTTTTCTAAGTCATAATTTCCATTGAATCCGTTATTGAACATTTCGTTATGGTACCAGAAAAAGCAGGCAAAGTTTCTGTCCAGAGTCCCCATGGAAGCCCTCAAGCCCATCTTCTTTCTGTTCATGCACATGTTAAATTCAGGGTATGGCACTCACTTGGCATGTGAAGGGATACTTATTCAGGGTTTGTGATACCAGGAAGAACCTACTGCCACATAAGCAGTTCAGAAATTGAGGTCCTACATTTTTAGCCCTATATGTGTGTGCCATCCATGTAAAGAGTCACTTTGTCTCCTGTTTTGGGGGCAGGCAACAAGGATGCATATACACCACATCTCTTTGCTTGGTGGCCTGGAACTTCCTTTGCTGGTTAACCCATTTACCATCCAAATTTGTCATATTTCTGGCAAGAAGAATATTCTGGTGGACAGTCTGCCCAGAAGACCCAAAGTATTCCTCACCAATCTGTAGCAGACATTTCCATGTGACAAAGCAAATAACAAACTTTCCTTTTGTGTCCCCAGTTGAAGATCTGAAGGCCTGGGCATTGGACACCTTCAACCTTAAAGTGGGATATTTTGTTTGCATATGTATTCCCATCATTCAGAATGATTCTGCAAAAGACTTACAAAGTGAGGATCTCCACTGCTTGGCTCTGTGGTTCAAGAATATTCTTATGCAGTTAGTCAACCAGTTCACAACTTTGTCTTCGAGCAGGGACTTTTTTTGCAGCTCAGGGGCATTCTTCTGTACAACATTGTACCCAGAGGTTCAACAATTTCATGCTTGGCTTATCTCAAGTGACATGTCCATTAGGATAGTTTTAAAGCAAATTTGCCAAGTGTATTGTTCAAGTCAGGAGACACTCCATATCTAAGTTCTATGATGTCAAGTCTGGAGACACTCCATATCTAAGTTCTATGATACCAAGTTAGGAGACACTCCATTTCTAAGTTATATATTGCCAAGTCAAGAATATTTTGTGATTGTTACAGTGGGAAGTATATTAATTCTAGCTGTCTTTCTATAAATATAAGTGGCTGATTTTCTTCTGTCCCTATTGACAAAGAGAGAATGCTTAGTTTATGCTATTAAAAACTTTAGGACAGCCCAATCCAACCTGTCAGCATTTTAAAAGGCCAGGCTTTAGTTCAAATCATCATATTTCCTTATTAGGTATGTGTTGCATATTAATGCCCATTTAGAATCTGTTGTGCATATTGTGGTCTTTGATAAACCTCCCTAAGAACCTTCAGGTGATGCTTTTAGAGAACCTTAATCTTGAGACAATTTTCCTGCTCTTGTCATCTGATGTATGAAGAAGAGTTTACACTCAATCTGCAGAAATTGTGTATGGTTAGTAGCTGTTATTGTGTTTTTTTTCCTTTGCTAGATAATTTGTATTGCTCTTTGAAACAAAAAAACCAGCTTCCTTTAGTAGCCCCACTTCTTATAGAGATCCAGAGTTTTTGTCATATCTAGTACTTGGGATAATCAAACATGACATTTTATGTACAGATACGGCATGATGATTTTATTTGACCTCCATTGAAAAAAATTTGGCTAAGGTTTTTATTGTAAAGGGTTTATCTCCTGATATTTCATCATCAACTATTTCTAGGTGTTTTGCGCAGACAAAGTTTTTTTTGGTCCCTGACTGAGAGGGACCTTTCATTCTTGAAGATTAAAGTCCATGAGTCCACGTCATTGATATTTCGTGGTTCTATCTACTGTAACTGATAATAATGATAATAATAATAACGAAGACTTTATATAGCACCTAATCTTTAGAAGCTCTAAGCACTTTACAACATTTGTAAATGCTTAAAAAGAATAAAAGCATATATAATGAAATGATTACAAAAAAAAACAAACACCTCAAAAATTAGAAACAAAAAATATGCTTTACATTTTTAAGGTAAGGATACAGTCAAAAGATACATTATTAGGTCATTATGACTGCTCTTGCAGTTGAAATAGATGAGTTTTAAGGGTGCTCTTGAATGAGATCACTGTGTCTTTGTGTCTAAGTGCAGTGGGCAATTTGTTCCATATTGCTGGGCCCTGTTATGCAAAAGAAGTTGTCAATATGATTTCAACTTTATAGTGGGAATAATGAGAATGCGAGTGTCAGAAGAGGAGCATAAGCATCTTGCAGGTGTATACACATGGGTGAGGTCAGATAGTTATGTTGGACTGGAGCCCATCAGTAAAACATAGAAGAAAAAAATTATGTTTAATTCTGGATCGTATGGATAGCCAGTGTAGGATACAGAGCAGTGGAGAGGCATGCTCTGATCGTGGTACTCTAAGGATTATCCGAGCAGCATTGTTTTGAACTCTTTGAAGTTTCCGAAGTTGATATTGAGATGCACCAGACAGAATTGAATTACAATAGTCCAGTCTTGAAAGTACTAAGGAACACACAATTGTTTTAGTGGCATCAACTGATAGATACTTGCGAATGGAGCTGATGCATCTCAGCTCAAGATATGCAGCCCAGCATATGTTCATGACATGTTGATGCATTGAGAGAGCACTGTCAAGAGTGATACCAAGGTTTCGTACTGACTGCTTGAATTTAATGTTGGTGTTACTGATATTTATTGCCTGAGGTAAAGGATGTGAATGAGAAAGACTTTGTGTTGTAATCAGGATGGCTTCAGTTTTATCATCATTCATCTGCAGCTTGTTACATGTCATCCATGATTTTACATCAGAAATGCACCTGTCTATGTCTTGGAGCTGGATGGCTAGATTTGTATATTTGGGCATTATCAGCATACAATTGGTGAGACAGACTCTGGATGATGATCTATGACACTTGAGAGTGGCTGTGTGTACAGAATAAAGAGATCATGTCCAAGAACAGACCCCTGTGAAACACAACAGCATAGATCAACTGGGCTGGAGTGTTTTCCATTTGTGGACACAATTTGTGTCCTGTTGACCAAGTAAGACTTTTTGAACCATATTAATCCTTTCATCACTAAGTAACTTTGTAGGCATAGAGTCCTCAACACTAAGTAAATTTGGAGTTGTAAAGCAAAATGACTTTTGGACTTTGAAACAACATAAGTTTGCCAATGTTAAAGATATATGGCTGGATTAGGTGTCAAAATCAAGGTTAAAAATAAAATTTTATGACTAATTCAATAAAATGTGCATATCTATTACAACTGTTAAAATGCAGGTACAAACAGGTAAAACAACAGGTAAAATACATGTAATTATTTTATTACCTCTTAGAAAACACAGAAAGTACTCAAAACTTGTTCAATGACCCTAGATGTACTAGTAAATAATCACAGTAGCAACACAAGTCTTTCTTTCATGGTGTCCATAATATATAAGATTCTATAAAATGAACCAAAATGATCTCCAAGTTAAGATCTGTCCACACACTTATATTGCCTCTGCCACTTTTGATCATCACATTTAAGTTCATTAAACGGACAATTTTTCCAAAAACTTCATCTGAATAAAATATTTGAAAATAATCCAAAGCTTTCCTGGCGCCATCTAACACTCGGGTGTGCCCAACTCTGTCAGAAAACTGAAACAAATCTCTTTGGTTTTCCGGCTTCATAAAAAAAAAACCCACGTGGAGCGTACAATTCCTCTGGTTCAAAACCTTTAAAGTCATCTTCATCATCATCACTGTCACCCACAATTGCATTCCATTGTCTCTCCATACATCTTCTCTCATTTTCATCCAAATTTACCAGGTCAAAATTATTTAAATACTCCGATAACTCTTCTCTAAAATTCCTTCAAACGCCGCCATTTTGGATACAAATTTCAGCATTTGGAAAACACGTTAAAAGTTCCTACTTTATTCGATATTTCTAGTTGTATACAAGCTAAACTCACAAGATCATCCAAATATAACATCTACATTACCAGATGGAAGTTATTACAGGTACCCCGAAAGATATTTAGCCTGGTACTATAATGCTAAAGAACACTGCCTTAGACCGAAAAGTCGGTCCATAGTGTTTATGGACTTACTTTCCCCTGACCGGTTTTACGATCCGCAGTGATGAAAGGGTTAAGGCCGTATTGTTGGAGGAAGCTATAAATGTCATATTTTGGCAGTCACAGATTACCTTCTACCACTTTTTCCTTCAAGTTTGGGGTTACTAGAGCAAAGGCATATTTTCATTTTTTGGCCCATAGTTATGGCATGAAAGCTGACCCAATCTGATTACAAATCGATCTTAAAATTTAGTTGTCATTTTAATGATGTAATTCCTAACTGTCACTGTTGTCAGATTCCCTCCTCCCACACCTCTCTGTTGACCCACAAGTAGCCACATGTCACTTAATAAGAGGATGACTACTGTGAATGGGCCTATGATGTAGGGAGCAGCAGACTGGGTCTGTGCTAATTATTGTTCTGAACCTCCTTAAACTTTTCATCAAATGGGAGGTTGGAACTTTTTATATGTGGACAATGATCATTTTTGGCCCAGAAGATAGGCAACACAGTAACAACAGGTAAGTATCACATCATTAAAATTTGTTTGACCTCACCACAAACTACATTTGTTTTTCAAAATTTGTGAAGTTTTGGACATGGTCTGTATGTTCTTTGGAATTTCCACCTTGCAGTACTTTGATTTTCCTGTTTCAGATGTGATTGCAATGGGCATGCTGAAACTTGCAGCTATATGTCTCTACCCTACAAGTGTGATTGTTCTGAAGAAAGTCATACAGAGGGTCGCATGGTATGTAAGACTTTATCAATTGTTGGAGAGAAAGTATTCACTCTGCACTACTGCATATAGCTGTTCTAAGGACAGGGACATTGCATGCATCACCCTGTCCTTCAAATTTAGGAGATTTCTGTATCAGCATAAATTTTACATTCTTCAAGGGGATTTTAAAAAAAGTGCATATTTTGCTGTAATATGTTTATTCTATTCTTAGTGTAATACAACAGTATGTTTTGAAAATAAATTGGATTTGGAATTTGATGTCATAGTAATTAATATGAATCAGTATGTTGTCAGTTAATGAAAAATGAAGAGCTGTTTAATTAATAGTTCACTACAAAGGAATTTTAATAGCATCCAATACCATTTTAAGTTTCCTTCACAAGATTGCTGTCTGGTGACCGCTGATGACATCCACTTTGATTATTAAGCTTCACCCTTAACAGGCTTTCAATATTTCTCAGGTCCAGATTTTCCCCTGAATGACTTGTATTTTGTGAAGTATGGATACTGTCCTCTCTGTATCAGCATTGGAATATGGCAATGACAGGACAACTATGTTCAGTCTGCAAAGAACTTTCAGTTTCCTGTTCATTTTGAAAGGTTGCTGACTGCTTTCCAATAGTCTTTTATGAGTTTCATCCTCAAGGACTCTTTTTTCTTCATGGCTTAGATCCAAAATCCGTTGGCAAATTTCACCACTGTAAATTAAAATATAGAATTGATTTAGACCTTCAGTGAATAAAGAAAATACAAGATGTATTTATACTTTATGAATAATTTATTCCAATTTTAAAATTAATTATCTAGTAATTTACTGTTAAATGACAAATTTTTTTCTATGGAATGAACTGAATTTATGTGCATGAAATACAAAAGATGCATACCTTTACAACACAATGCAAACTTCGAACATTTGCTACCCACCTGCATATGCTTACAACTTGATATTCAAATGTTCTTAAATCTTTGATATTTCTTTGTGAGTGGTTTCTTAGCATTGGGAGAAAGGATATGTTTCAGCATTTTGTGATGAATTGAAAAATGTAAACATTTTCCTCAAATATTCCTGTTTGAGCTGTTTCATTTAAACATACATGATACCCAGGTAAAGCATTTTTAAAATAATTATTTGCCATGGTACTTTGATTTCACAGAGTTCATATTAAAATGATAAGAAATTTCTAAATTGCATCCATGGGTGAGTACACCACTTTAAAAGTGCCTTCCCTGGGTCCCATGTATGTTTTAATGGAACAGTTCTAAGAGGAATATTTGAGAAAAGCTTTTACATTTTTCAATTCATGGCAACATGCAGAAACTTATCCTTTCTCCCAATAATAAATATAATCAAAATACTTACTCTTGTGTATCTGTTGAAATAATTTATTATGGTCAGTCTTTCCATCTTATCCTTTCTGGCAATGTTTGGAAGACATCATAACCACTTTTTATTCCTTTACATTCGGCTTATACTTACTATGTTCCATCGATAAGGTAATCAATTAACAGCTTATTGTGTATGCAAACCGATTGTTCTTAAACACAGATCAGCCAAACATTATCACACCAGTTGTTGTACTTTTTTGTGGAACATATCCAGTTTCCAATAGACTGGTTCTGGCTGGTTTCTCTAATGTCTTGATATCTGCTGTCTGAATATTCTTATTTGCTATTGCAGTTTTGATGTTGCAAGTGCCAACATTGATTTGGTATGTGCAGTTTTGGTGTTGCAAGTACCAACATTGACTTGGTATGTGCATGCATCAAAGAATAATTGAAGGTGAATTACATACACATCAATGAGAAAGAGCAAATACTTTGTGCACAGGAGTCATGATCTTGGGGACAAAAAAATAGGGAATCCCACACTCAAGTTGCAACACTGGCTGTGTATAGTCATGGACACATTTTATATTTATTTAAAGAAGTACAGAAATGAGGACAGTTTTGAGCAAAACCAGTTTTTTTTCATGGTTTTTATTGTTTTGATTGCAGTTGCTAATCAGAGTGAATTAATATGAAGGTGTCATTATTCACTCTTTTATGAGGATAAAAGGTCTAAAATGCCTTGCGGTGAACATATATTTTTTAACAGAAGGAACTTAAAGTAAAATGTTCTCATGCAGAAGGAAAGTGAGATTTATTGCAGAAATTAACAATGATTTGAGTTATAAAAGTGAAATCTTCCACTGCCAGTTGAAGGTCTAACTAAAAATATTTTTGAAAATGTTCAAAAGACTATCTCAGAGAGGTGCCTATAGTATTATCTTTTTAAACACAGGAGAGGAGAATAAATTATTTGATTATTATTCTTTGAAACGTAAGAGCCATTTAAGTTTTTGTTTTCTTTTAGTAGGTCTTGGAATTTGATGAGAAAATGGCTAATATGCAAAGACTACAAGACTTTATTACTCAAAATTTCATATTAAGATATACAATTCTGAAAAATGGCAGCCAAGAAGATATAATAAAAAGTCTATTTATTGATAACTTACATCTTCATTTGTTTGAGTCAATGAAAAAGAATTTTAGGTAAATCACTGAGAACCATAGAAACAACTATTAGATCTCAGATTTTTATGACAGAACATAATACTTTTTGTAAAACATTTATTGTTTCTACTGACTCATAACAAAACTTGAAGTTTTGTGTATATATACGTCAATATTACTTTTAATTTCTTTTGGAATTTAATTTTTTTTTTAAAAAATCCCTTACACTCTTATTGAATAGATTTGAAATATAGTCTGGTTTTATCTCACTTTTGCATGAAAATGCAAAGGATCCTATTTCAGTACAATGCTTCATTTAAATTGTGAAGTGTTCCTTGTCTACATTAGGATGTGGACTGACCATGAAGTCATATTTATTTGGAATTTTTTCTCTAACAAATATTAGTAGAAAAACAAATTTCTCCTTGTCTGCAGATTCTTTTGATTTAACACTGCTCTCACTTTTGTGTGTAGAGTTTGTTTCTAACTAACTTAAAAAAAAATTTTCTCTTCCTACAGTGTGAAAGATGTATGCCATTGTTTAATGACAAACCGTTCAGGTATGGAGACAACATCAATCTCTTTCCCTGTCGGCCCTGTAATTGCTACGGACATGCTGACAGCTGTGTTTATAATATCACACTAGATCCATTTCCAAATGACCATTTTTCTGGAGGAGGAGGCATTTGTGTTGCATGTAAACACAACACAATAGGACAGTTCTGTGATACATGTATTAACCTGTTCTACCGTCCACTGGGGAAGAGTAAATATGATGTGGATGTCTGCACATCATGTGATTGCTTTGTAGCTGGTGTGAAGAACAAAAGTATGGATTGTCAGAAGGTATATAATTTAATCTGGTAAAATTTCAAAAGAAAATGTGAATGATAATACAAACTCATGAAATTTTAGAAAACATTGCCATTGAGATATATGCAGTGACTCAGACCTTGAACTTTGACAAGCATTGATTTTATCATTAATTCATTCTTTCATATTTTCATTTAGAATCACCTAGGAACCTTTATTTATTATGCTACATTAGATGCAGAAGGGATGAATACCGAAGCTTAGTTGGTTTTAGCTCACTTGGCCATGTGGTTAAGTGAGATTATGGTTTCGGCCCCTTTATATGGTTTTAGCTCACTTGGCCATGTGGTCAACTGAGCTTATGGTTGGCCCCTGTGTATGGTTTTAGCTCACTTGGCCATGTGGTCAAGTGAGCTTATGGTTTGGCCCCTGTATATGGCATTCATCCTTAGTCATTGGTTGCATGTCATCTGTCATTGTGGTTATCAACTTATGGTAAACAAAAATGTCATGGCAATGTGGTAGGAATGTTGGTCAGGATATGCCCTACAAAATAATATATTTGGAGTGGCTCCCTTTGTATATTCTTTATAATAGAAAATCCAGTTTTGACTTCTTCTCCTGAAGGGCTCAGAGTTTTGATCAGATTTTGTCGGAATGTGTTGAAGTTAATACTGTGTCAGATTGTATCTGGGGTGTCTCGCCTGGAAGTGATAAAACCTTTTTACCTTTCACTTCTCTAGAACATGAGAGCCAATTTCAGCAAAACTTATAGAAGGGTTTTTGAGATAATACATTATCAAAATTATATTTGGGGTGGTTCCCCTAGCAAGTGAGGTGGATTTAATATCAACCACATGGATAACATATTTTAAACTTCTTGAAAATGACTGAGTCAGTTTGATCAGACTTGGTTGGAATGTTTGTAGCAAAATTACATTCCAGATGGCTCATCTAGCAGTTGTGTGGCTTTGTGAAACAACTATTTTTGACTTCTCAAGGATAGCTGAGCCAATTTCAGTTGAGAAGATGCTTTTAGGAAAATTGTGTCTGTGGTGGATCCTCATGCAGTATTATTGCTTCCTTGTCCACACTGGCTTTGATCAGATTGGGAGGAATGTTTCTAAGGACATATGCTGTCAAACATTTTATTTTGAGCTGCTCAACTAACAACTGGGAGCCCCAAGTGACTGAGTGGTCTAAGGCATTTTCTGTTATGGATAACTGCCATCTCACCTGTGTCTGCATGGGTTTGAGTCTCAGATTCGGCCAGTGTGGGTATGTGAGAAAGCTTGCCAGTAGCTTCTCATGGGTCAGGGGTTCTTACTGGGGTTTTACTGGGTTCTTCCTTCACCTTTAATGCTGGCCACCATGTATAAGCCTATCATGTGCTGAAAAAAATGGTTTTAAACCCCAAACAACAACAGCCAGTAACAACTGTATGTCTTCCACAACAACCAATTTGTAAACCTGTTTTCAACTTCACTAGAACAGCTAAACAAATGTTGTGGAAACCTTGTATGAGTGTTTCTTAAGCTTTACTATATGCTTGATATCCTTCCTGTAACCTTGAACTTTGTGTGGATGTATCTAGGTACTAAGTTGTTGTTTTGTAGTTTAATGCCATTTCTCAGTACAAGATGGGCTATACACGGGGCCAGCATAACTGGTGGAGGAAGAAGCCAGGAAAACCATGATTTAACCACCAACCTGCAGGAAGCAACTGGCAGATATCTCAAATAACCCACATTGTATGTAGATAAGCATTATACACTCATTGCAAAGAGAGGTCTGTGTGACCTTTATTTTATACTTTAGTGTCTTTTTAAAATTTTGCATTTAAAAGTCATTTATTGGGTGCTAATTATTATTATTATTATTATTATGATTATTATTATTATTATTATTATTATTATTATTATTATTATTATTATTATTATTATTATTATTATTATTATTATTATTATTATTAAGGATGGTGGTCAGTGTCAGTGTAAGAAGTATGTTGTGGGAAGGCAGTGTTCTGCATGTGCTGCTGGGTATTATAACCTGACAGTGGACAATCCTGATGGCTGTATCTCCTGTGAATGTCACTTGGCAGGCTCACAGAATGCGAATATTTCGTGTCATCCCACATCAGGGATGTGTAACTGCAAAGTTAATGTTAGAAGTAAGTCCTTTCACATGGCTGTTGTGGTTGAATTTTAATGAATAGTAAAACTTGTATAAATCAGTTTCAAAGTAACCCATCCTTCGTTGCAATACAGGTGTAATGATTCATCAATGCACATCAGTATTGAGATTCTCCTTTCTCATGATGCTTGTATTTGCTGACATCAGCAATATGTTATTCATGGCAATGATGTATGTATCAGTTTATTTACTATGTATCATTATGTTTATTTATTCACAGATTTCCAGACAATACATGTGTCTTCCCTTACAATGGTGTTACTGTAACTGTTTCCCTCATAGAGTGTATGGCTTTTTAGCCCTTCGATACACATGTAGCAAAGGTAATCAGTGCAGTGTGCTACACATAGGTCTGTTAACCCTTTACCTCATACAAGTGCCTCTACCGCATTTGCATACAGGCACCTTTTGGCACTTTACCTGATTCGAATACAAGAGCCTTTTGGCACATCTGTAAACAGCAGCTATTTTGATCGGGTTTTTGTAGCACCAGCTTCAAGAAAAACCCCTATTAGCTGTTACATTCATTGATCTGAATGACCTTTACATCAGATCATCTGGTCACTGTTTATGATCTGATCAAAATCTGCTATTTAAAATATGTAGGTCATAACATGTCTCTCCAAACGGCAGTTGCTGATATCGTTCAGTACTTGCTCAAGTTTTCATAATTAGAATCACAATTATGAAAGCTTCAATAACTTAAGTAAAGGCTCTAATACTGATGTAGAAAGCCATTAGTTTGATAAATTATCAAATTCAGCTGATTTAGCGATGTAGAAGCAGACAAAGAACTTGCAAATTTCGAGTATGAGAAATTGCTGCTATGGTTGATCACATGGCTTCACTGACTTGATAGTGAATGAGTTCTCTCAAGATTTTAAAGCACATACAAAATTATTTTGCGAAAAATAATTATACAGCTATAATTTTTGTATTTTACTTTTAAATCATTTCATACATAATATATGTTTATCAAAAATATAAAATAGTTAAAATTGCTGTTAAACATAACATACACTTGATCAGATATCTCTGTCTGTTGGCTAAAGTGAGCCCTGCATTTGATGAACAAGTACAGCTATAAAATCCTAAAATGTTTAATAAAAATCACTGACAATCAGTGAATCACATACAAGGGCATCACTTACAATTGACAGACCTTTTAAAGACTGAAAGAACACAAAGTTCATATGTGTATTAATGTGTCATATTGTAGGCTGTGAATCTTGAATCATATTGACATGTGGTACAGATGTATCATTTCACTCTAGAAATGAATTACCTTAAAAAATCTTTAGGCAACTAAATTGCATAATATATATGCTTACATGATAAAACATCAGCACTCTGTCATTATATCCCATATATTTAAAATAGTACTGGGAATAATGACAGCATGATCATGTTTAATCCTATACAGATTCATGTGTCCATTACCAACTTTCCTCATGTTTTGTGCAATTTCATGATTCTTAGCAGCTATGATGCTGACTCACAGTGACCATCTGCAAGAGGGCTATTATTCTAGTCCCCTGCCATTTGACAACTTGGGGCAAAGGTCAAATATTTCAAGATATAACCACATGCTAATATAACATGATCAATGCAATACATCATTCCCCAAAACAAATACTTTAAAAAATTATTTGCTTACTATGGTGCTGTTGCCCTATGGAATGAATATTATAATATACTCAGTTATCCATATTAAATAAAATATTTATTATTATTATTATTATTATTATTATTATTATTATTATTATTATTATTATTATTATTATTATTATAGGGAATTATTCTACATTGGTTCTAGTTTTCCACCTTTCTCAGACCAATTTTTACTTTTTAGAAATAAAATACACATCTTAATTTTGAATGATGTTATTCCTTTAACAATGTTTTCTTGTTGAAAATGATTGCATTTGTTTATGGTTTTGTAATATAATAGTCGCTAGGTTGTTTTCCCTTATACTGACTTCATCTACTTTCATTCATTTATTCCTTCATTCAGCCTTTCAGAGAGCATACCAACACATAATCCATATATAGTTTGAGCAATGCAAAACCTGCCTTTCACACTCAAATCTTACATGCAAGCTTTACCTTCACTGCAGTTTACCAATTGTTACCAAGAAGAAAAGAGTTTATCCTCTCTCTTTCACTGTGCCATGAAAATGATACATTTTCATGTTTATACAAGTGTACCACCTTAAGTTTTATTATTATTTAATGGGCAATAACATTTTTAATATTCCTGTTCTTGTTTAATATTGTACTTTGTAAAGGTCTGTATAGGATTAACATGCTGTCATTATCCCCAGTGCTTTTTTAAAAATATGCGGTATAATGACAGAGCAATGATGTTTTATCATGTAAGTATATATATATATATATATATATATATATATATATATATATATATATATATATATATATATATATATATATATATATATATATACATATATATATATCACATATATATATATATATATATATATATATATATCACATATATATATATATATATATATATATATATCATATATCACATATATAAATATATATATATCACATATATATATATATATATATATATATATATATATATATATATATATATATATATATATCACATATATATATATATATATATATATATATATATATATCACATATATATATAAATACAACTTTGCCAAATCTGATCAAATAAATGTCTTTACTTCTTAATATTATTTTGTTGTAAAAAATTTTTTTTACACAGTTTATCTAGATGTAGAAATATAGTTTTGTAACACATGGTCCCATAGGGCTAAACTGTTTGAGAAAAGAAAACAATTGTATTCTATTTTTAAATTGTCTATATTTTAATTTGGCTTGGGGTTCTGTTTGCAACATTTGCTAAAGGGAGATTGACCTGCATGCTGTCTAATTTAGTCCATCTAGCATGTACTTTGAATTTGTATTTAATATCATTTTTGGTCTCAAAATCACTCAGTGATGTTCCCAATTAACACTTTCCCAGCTCCAAAAATCTGATATGCTTGATGACTTAAAAAAATTACTGTATTAATGATGATCATCAGCCGGTATTTTCCAAACAAAATCATCATCTGAAGATGAACCACACTGGGAATCAGCCATTTTGGGTTTTCTAGGTAGCCAATATTTTTTTTTGTGCATTGGTAAAACTTTCTTGATTCAGAGTTCAAACTATGAATTAATGCTTGTTCCAGGGTAAAATGTGCCAATGGAATTTACTTTAACAACCATTAGTGTCATGTGGCTAGCAATGCAAATGTCGAGTTCCAGGTCAAATTTCATCACTGCTGTTGTTTCATTGTGTCAACAGATTAAAGACACTTAATTTCTGAGAAAATAAATCATCTTCATATTGATTTCATGCAGGTATGAACTAATGTAAGGGTGTTCAAGTTTGCTAGGTCAGCTTGTAAACAGCAAACCCCATGCTGACACTGCATGGCCTCAGCAAACTCAAACTTTACATATGTAATTTGTTCTGACCCCTAAACCCCACCATAAGTATAAAAATATAAAAAATGGGGTGCATGAGTCGGATGAAACAGATTACTTGATGCTGAACAATATATTTGGATAAAATAATTACCATGGAATAGGTGGGGGAGCTAATATTATGAAACACATTACTTGGTGTTAATTTGTAGATGGTGAGTTAGTGCTGTCAAGTATTTTTCATTTTGACTTACAAAAATTCCTGCAACAGCTATTGTCAGATGAATTCTCAATTTAAAGAATAATAAGGCAAATGACTAATAATTAATAACAATGGCTGAAGACTAAAATGACTTGCATATGGTAAGTATCATTTGTATCAGTTTTTCACCATTTGTATCAATATGCATATCAGTACAGAAAAAATGTTGATTCATCAATATATTGATGAACTCATTTCACTTCTGGTCATTTCATTATTATGTAACAACTTCATGTCATTTCACTTCTGGTCATTTCATTATTACCTAACAACTTCATGAGCTGGTGAATTTTCTACTTTGGCTCGGCATCATGAATGATATCTGAATCTGTAGCTCAGTGACATTTTTTCCGAGTGTCTTGAAATATAGCTAAATTATATAATTCTTTGTTATTATTAGTGGTACTGCATAACTCGTACCTGATAAAACAATGCACATATAAGTTGTATTTCATCTGTACTCAATATAGTTTTACCATTCAGAACCTGTTCTGTAATATTATAGTTTGTTTCTTTTTTTCAGATAACAAATGTGATACGTGTCAGTTTGGTTATTACAATCTCTCAGCCACAAATCCTTTTGGCTGTAGCCCCTGTAATTGTAATCCTTTGGGTTCTACTAGTCAATTCTGTGACCCTGTCTCGGGACAGTGTCAGTGTAAAGACAACATAATTGGACAGCTTTGTGACACATGTGCAGATGGTTATTATGACTTTTGGGGCCTTTGTAGACCTTGTGACTGTGATCCTAAGGGAGCAGAACCCAATACTTTCTGTAACAAGCAGACTGGGCAGTGTCAGTGTAAGGCAAATGTACGTGGGCTGCGGTGTGACAAGTGTAAGGAGAAATCATTTGGATTTGGGCTGAATCAGAGGACTGGGTGTATGGACTGTACATGTGACACTGCTGGTACAGTTAATGGATCAAATTTTTGTGACAATGTGACTGGAGTGTGTGCATGTAAGACTAAAGTTCAAGGGAACAACTGTAACATCTGTAAACCAAATACATGGGGACTCAATGTTTCTAACACAGAAGGATGCATTCCCTGTAACTGTGATCCAAGTGGAACTCAAAATGGTAATATTTCAGACCCACAGTCTCTACCATGTGACCAGAATACTGGGCAGTGCACATGTCTGATTCACCGCTTGGGGAGACAGTGTGATGACTGCAGATATGGTAAAAATTATATACACCCATTACTGAAATTACGTTAACTTTGTGATGTAGCACTCATCCAAGATCTATACCATGTCAGGTGTCTGTATTGTTCACAGCTTGTCATCTCGCTTTAGTTTTTAGGCAATTATTTGGCCAATGGAACATATCAGTTTCTTGAAACTGACTGCATTACACCAATATGGTGAGGAAGAAAAGATTTATGCATCTCACATCTTTGATGAGTGTTTCATAGGAAAGTCAACACTATTTTAACCTTGGGACCTAAAATCATTATACCTCAGTGGTATATTAAAGACCTATCCATATATAGAATAAACAGATCAAAGTATAAGGATTTTAGAAAGAAAGACTAGAAGTACAATGGTCATATGTTTAATGCTGTTCATGGGGGCCTTCAAAATGGTCCATGTAATAAGTGGAGCCATCTTGTATTGAGCTATCATCAAAAAGGTATGTGTTATATAATAATGCATTAAACCAATAAATAATTTATGGCAAAATCAATTTATAATTGATTTCATTAGTCAAAATGGTAAAAGTAATTGTAGAACAAAGAAAGTAATAATAATAAAACAAATTTGACTAAATTTATTGGATTCTTGATTGAACTGTAAGAGATACCATTGGAGCAAAATGTCTGAGCGCTATGTGCATGGACTTTAAGAGATCATTGTTAAAAAACTGTTTTATGTTATACCTTAAGTGCCTTTGTTTATTGCATTCCATCAGGACATTAGGAAGAAAATTGACAGCAGAGAGGTAAAAAGGTCATCAATTAAAAGCACTAGACCTGTACAGGGTAATTTAGTGCCTATAATATTGCCTTTTCTTCAGTTACATTTGTATCTTCATTTAGTTTTCATTCAGGTGAAATAAATAGTGTATTTAGGTTATGAAATTAAACGCTTGGTTACATTGGTTACAGTTTTCAAAATGAAGATAAGAGGATATAAAATCCAGGTCATTAGATTAAAAAAAAAGAATGGAAAAATCTTTATATTTGTTGAAGAAAGGCCATCTGTATTGATTAATTGATTTTTAACAGAAAAGAACAGTATGGTTTCACCTGTTAAAAAGGTTGTATTTGCTGAAATAAAAGAATACCTGTGTGCAGTTTGGAATTATTAATGTTCATTATATGCATTTCATGGAAAAGTAAATAAATGGGGAGTGATATAATGAAACTGGAGACCAGGGTAGTCATCTTCTTGTAATTGAAAGTTAATATCAGTTCTAATTTTGATGTTGACAAGATTTTTGTTGCAGATGATAGTTGAGAATATTGTATAATTGCTGCATGTAGTTTGCAAATTTTATCCAAATAGAAAAGTTTTGAACCTTTCAATGCATTTGTTCTAGACTGAATTACATTAGACTCTAAAAGAAATGAGCCATTTCATGCACTATGCAACCTGCATTGTTGCACCCAGAGTTAGGGAATTGTTGTACCTACACTTCCCAAATTTTGATCCCTATGTGCCCATGGGTTGTTTTTTTTATTGGCCATTACTTTTTATTCAGCTATTTGTCCCATCAAAATTTGTTATGTCTACCAATTTTTGGGTAACAGGGGAAATAATTGTCCCTACTGCACTGGATACTAGGATGCAACACTGACACAGTCATATGACCAGCGCTGGATTAAGATTTTGGGGGATTCAGGTCACTTAGAATGCATAATTGGGATGCCTTCTAGATCTTCAGAAACACCCTGATAGCAGTCCTTATATGGTCATTTATATGTGTATAATTGTTATAGCTGTATTAGGCTGAGTATGAGATGGTTTAGATTGTGTTAATAGTTTATTTAAACAGATGTATTTTTATCAGTGGCAGATTTTAGGCCCCCCTCTGTGACTTAGGGAGACACATGGCACATGCTCCTTGTGACCCCACTCCTTAATCTGGCCCTGCATGTGAGTCATCATGCAGACCTGACCCTGGGGGCCGGGATTACAGAGATTGAGTGTGGACCAAAGATATTACTGCTTATATTTATTAAAATCGATGTTATTTTCCAATTCTTTAATGGTTTGAAACTGTGTTGAAATATTCTTATTTGACGTTGTTTGATCATGTATATTTGAAAATTGGCTTAGTATTTAAATCATTAAGCATTATTTTGCATCCTTTCACAGTTCAATATCTTTTGCCATAATCCGTGACAATGCTGTGATTTGATCTAGTTAAATCATGAAAGTTATAATAACCATATTAAATAATCTCTCTAACCCAAATTATGCTTACCTTGTTTTCCCTCAAATCTTGCATTTGCATGTTCAAAGAGGGTATTGCTTTAAATCTAATTTAAATATAATTGGAGCAATTTTTCAAAACATTTTGTGTGCCTGTTAGGCAACATGATTTTTCTTTCAGGTTATTATGTAAATCCTTCACCTGGTGGGGGATGCCTTACATGTGACTGTGATGATGTTGGAACAGCCCCCCAGACATCCTGCGACACAAAGACAGGGCAATGCCAATGCAGGGGAGGTAACTCAGGTGTTACTGGAAAATCATGTAATCAGTGTTTGTCAGGATATTATGGATTTCAACCATTTAAAGGAATGTAAGTTTACAATTTTGAAAATTTGATGCAAAATTTAGAAAATTTAAATGAGAAATTGCTAAATTGCCATCACCAGAATAGCCATGCCTGCTCATTAGCAAATGACATTCTTCCATAAAACTGATGTTTTCTTTTTACTGGTGCCATCTTGAGTAAATGGAATTGTGTTTTACCCACAATTTTCACATTCTCCCTCTCCCCTTATCCTTATTTGTGTGCCCATTGGGTGCACTTTTTAATCATAAATTATTCATGGACAGAGTTTATGGGTAACAATTGAAAAATCTGATTTTATTTTTCATGGTGTATGTTGTTGCAGAATGCAATTACAGTTTTGCATAAATCCCCATTTTTTGTACCCCACTTTCAGATTCAATAACATAATTCTTTAATATGATAAAAAGTGCACAGAACTTAGTAATTTCATTGATTTATAATTTCTAATGTGACTGTGACTAGAGTGGCCCTGACAAGCATCATCTGCACATGTCAAGCTTAACTGTTTTTCCATACATTAGTATGGCACCATATTTCATACACTCTGGATGAGTCTTTTTTCCTCAGACAACAGGGTAATGTAGTTCATCTTATTTGGTAACTGCCTGACGATTCTGTAAATTACCATAAGGTTGAGGGTTATATCCTTTTGCACACATGAATTACACCACTTGTTAAATCCTCATGAAAGGCTAATTTGTAATTGTCATTCTTTCCCTTTGCTTCGTTTGACATTGTAAATATTAGAAGCAGACAACATAGTATTTTCCTTCTATATACATACATGTATAGTCATGCATCCACCCCTACTCTGAAAATGAACTTATCCAGGAACAGGATATTGATTGGCGAGCAGGTAATCTTTTATACAGAAAACTTCCATTGGTATGAAACATGCACACAATAATGGTGTTATGACATATGGTCATAATCAGTCTTGAAATGATATATCAGTGAACTAAGTACTGTGCATCTATTATCTCATTTGTGCGTTTCAGTTTTAAATTGGTAGGGGGATACAAACAAATGGGTTAAGGTATATATCTGACTATACGAACTTGCACATACCAATATACATGTCTATATAATGGTGCTAGTGATAGAGGTAATTAAAATTGATGGTGATTCATTTCAGTTAAAGTAGCTAAGTTTGAAATAGAAATATTTAATTGGACAAAATGTCTCCTGCCCATGGGACTCTAGCTGCAGCTTTGCAGTGTACTTAAGACTTAGTTTTTACTTTTAGCAAAATTTAAAACAGATTTGATGAAAATAATGAAATGGTAACAAATTGAATTTATATTACATAATAACAACTATTCAGTTGGTGAACCATTAAGGCAGCACATTTTGTTTAATGCAACAGATGTCTTTACATAACAGTTTACAAGTTGCCTGGGACAAAATTAGCTATTTGCCA
The DNA here is from genome assembly GCA_016746295.1 of Potamilus streckersoni. Classification (NCBI taxonomy): domain Eukaryota; kingdom Metazoa; phylum Mollusca; class Bivalvia; order Unionida; family Unionidae; genus Potamilus; species Potamilus streckersoni. Next base: position 1,567,549 of record JAEAOA010000982.1, on the reverse strand, counting down.
ATTGGAAGTTTGAATGAAAATGGTTGATTGTTTACTGGTAATAGATATGTGGGGTTGGGACATTTATCAGCTGACCTTTCATGATAACAGATGAACAAATTTAACAGTAGCATAATGAAGTAAGTCAAATCTGTCCTAATAGTCACCCTTACTCAGTGGTCACCTGTTCACATTTTCCTTGCTAATTAATCTCTTGCAAATTTCATGTATAAATCATCTGTAAAATAGTGTTATCGCATCAGAAATGTACGTCACCTCTTGCAAACCTGTCACTTGATTTACTTGGGATCATCCCAAATTTTTGTTTAAATATCAGAAAATTGCAATTTTCCAATATTTTAAACCAAATTCAGATTATGAAATGCAAAGAAAACCCAATTTTGATTCACATTGGTTGTGCCTTCTTAAAAGAGAGCAAAAGTTATGCAGAAATGCCACGAGGAATATGCTACAGTCCTACTGTAAAATCTATCATTTATCCATTTTCATCTTTTATGCTGATATTTAGTGTACTAATTGAATTAACACTAAATATCGGAATAAAAGTTAGAAATGAAAAAATGATTTTCACATTATGGCTGTGGCATATGTTTTTAATGTTCAGTGAAAAGCATAAGACAGTGGAAATGTCAGTTCCTTTGTAATTTTTTTGTAAATATATGGTTGCAAACATTGATCCTCTTTAAGTCCTTTTTTTTTTTCCTTTGGCATCCTGATTTTCATTCCACTCCAGGTAGCAGGTATGCTTTGTGTCCTTGTGATGGGTATAGTTAGACAGCTTTTATTTAAATTCCTGTGAATTAAATCTGTGAAGAAAAAAGCTCATCTTTAAGAAGAGGTACAACTTACATCTCTTTTTATTAGAATCAGGAGTCATTTATTGTTCAAAATATGTCTGCTAAAGAAGGTGAAGTTTTTGTTAATGGGTCATTACGGCTTCTTTTGATTTTCTATTCATCAAAGTCTTCTCATACTAGCTGAGTGTCATTTGATCTTGGTGAGTTGACTACTCCAGATATTATTTAATAGCAAGAATAAGCTAAGATCAGTGTTTAAAGTCAGTGATATTTTCATGTATAGAATGGACTAAATAGAGAAAGGTACAGTAATCTTGTCTGTTACATAAGTTTGGACGAGAACAGCATATACCTCTAATTATGATTTGGTTGTACAATGTACATGAATCAATACTATTATAATAATGATGATGATGAGGATGAGTATGATAATTTTCAGTGCATAGTATTTATTCAAAAGCCATTTTTACAAGGTGAGCTTGTATGTAGTGGTCACCTGTGTGCACTGGTCAGTTTTTGCCTTCTCCCATGAATGGCAGCTAATGACAGGTTTGACTGTGTAGTATTCTAATTTTTTTCAGCAAGCACATGCATTTATTGAGTAAAAGTTTACATTTTTAATACCCCTTAAATAAGGATTATTTTAAAGACTTGAAAACATGTTAATATATTTAAATTATAGAATTTTCAAAATAAAGCTTTCTTAAGTTGAAATGCCTGTCAAGAAAGGTATTGAAATAGCTGTGTGATTTTCATTTAATAAGATATGACTTTTTCTCTGGGAAGGTTGCCAGTTCAAATCCTACCAATGAACCAGCCAGTGTCAGATACCATGGTGTTTTCCTGGGACAAGATGCGTTACTCCAATTGCCTTGTCACTAAATAACCTTCTTGTGTTGCTGTGCTTTAGAACATCAACCAAACCAAAACATTTATTCTCCTGGCTAATTAGATGAGAATCAGTCTTGGGATGGGAGTGTATGTGGGTATGTTTGGGATGGGAGTTTGTGTGGGTGGGTCTGGTAAATGTATTTCATGTGTTTCTTTGATCTGTGATATGAAGGTTGATCATTGTGAAAATTACTGCATCTGTTTACTTTTATTATCATTGCAGTTGTTTGCTCTGTGACTGTAGTGTTGCTGGCAGCAAAAATCTTACATGTAATTCAGTTACAGGACAGTGTCAGTGTAAAGAATTTGTGACAGGAAGAGGTTGTGATACTTGTATGCCAGGAACCAGCTTCTTGGATGCTGGGAACTCATATGGTTGTAGCAAAGGTAATTAATATTTTTAAACAGATTTTTATCCTTTCCCAATCTTTGAGGGGTTGGTGGTGGAGTGAGTGGTGTGCTCTTTTAGTGTTTATGAATAAAATGTGGTTTTTTTGATGCTGATAATAATACAGGTGTCACTTGCTGTATGCCATTTCTGTATATGTGCTTTATTTGTGACACTATTTATAATGATGAAATAACATTCAGTCTGCAACTCTGTGCCTAATGTTTTTGCATAATCACTGTTGCAGTGTGCTGTGACTCTTGCACAGCTCATGTATATGCATGCACATACATCTCATCATTCACTTTGAAAAATATGCATAAAAAAATAATTACTTGAAAACTTGCAGGTTGGAAAACTGTTGGACGTGTGTATATCACCCCTATTCTTTGGCGGGTAAATGTGGACTTTGGTATATCATGGAAAAATCAAAGCCGCTTTTCTCTTCTCCATGTACAGGCCTCAGTCATAGATAAAAAAGTCAGACAACAATGGAATGTTCAGTTGGCAAAAAAAAAAAAATTAGTCAGTGGAAAAAACTTGTTTTAAAAAAAAGTGAAATTAACATTATTGTGCCGGCTTCTCTAAAGCAGGCACAGCTTGTGCAGATCTATAAATAAAATTTAAAGTTAATTCAAGATTGTGACCTAACACAAGCCCTGAGGCCCCTGGATTCTATTCTGACTTACCCGCATGGGAGGGTTTTCAGCAGCTCGGCATGACATCAACACTGATAGAACCTCCATCTTACCTAGATGAGACTGGCCTTGGAATTTCTGCCAGCCAGCCAGCGACCAGTCTTCAGCAATGTCAGCAACAGAAATCAGGTCTGGCATCGCTTCAGCTGTCACAGAGTTATCTTACCATGGCATGCCTTTTTCTACACTACCAGAATTGACCTTGTCAACTCACAAGAGAACGTTGCAGGTAAATATGTGAATTTATCTTTGCTTCTAATGCCTCATGAGTTTGAAGATCAAACGTACATTCAGTCGGGTCAGTGGGACATGAAGTTGGTGGGAAAGTTTCCTGGTAAAATTTTGAATAGTATACAATTCTGCAACCATAGGTTAAGAACTTGATTATTAGCAAGTTCACACTGGCATTTAGTCAGTACAAGGCAATTATGTGTGATGCCTTCCCTTCCAAAACTCAAGAATTGGATCTCTATCAGAAAAAGATGAATAAAATGCATGCCCTAACAAAGGAAGCCAAGCTTTTTATGAGTACCACAATGAGTTTGCATGAAAAGCAGCCATTTACTACATCTACATGAACATTAAAAGGGATTGGAGTAGAATTGATCCCAAGCTACAAACATATGTCTTATCTGCTTGCAAAGTTGTTCCATGCTATCATTGCTGGAGTTTTGCTCACAAGTCAGACTTCTGTCACCATGCTGCGCAGACAGCAATTAGTCAACAAAGACAAATTCCGTCAGTGAATAGTCAGAGTACAGTAGATAAACAAGGTCAGAGAAGGATAGTAACTTAGAGAAGAAATTTGTAATAATTTCAATGGAATAAAGGGATGTTTCAGAGCAGATGGTAGTAATGTGGACGTGTGCTTGTCTTGCAAAAACTGCATCCACAACTCAAGTGCAACCTGATGGCAAGCAGGTGCTGCCACCTTTAAAAAAATCTTAATGACTAATTAGGATTCAGCATTAGAAACATTTCAGGCAACTACACCCATCAATATCAATAGATTCCAAGAAGAATTGCAACACCATCCTGATAAAGACTCTGTCGACTATCTTATAAATGGTCCTTCCTTTGGTTTTTATATGGGATTTTCTCCTCATCCTACATCTTTATTTGAGTGTAAAATATTTGGTATCAGTGACATCAAAACCTGATGTGGTTGATATATTGCTTGAAAATGAGCTCTCCAACAACTACCTCATAGGCCTTTTCTGAAAGGCCACTATTTCCTATATTTCGGATTAGCCCCTTAGTGTACTACAAGCAAATCTTCGGGCAAGTACAGACTTATAGTAGATCTGTCAGCACCGCACATTTCACTCTACCATGAAAGTACCAATGCCTTAATCAGTAAAGATAATTTTCTTTCTTGTACTTAAACATAGATGATGCTATTCATATTCTGGGGCAGTTAGGATTTGGTGCCAATATTTGCAAGACAAATATTACCAATGCATTCAAACTAATTCCCATACTCCCATCGTGGCCTCTGTATGGTGTCAAGTGGAGGAACAAATATTATTTCTACATCAACTTAGTATTTGGTAGTAGAAGTAGGCCTAAGATTTTTGATACACTGTCCAGAGCGATTTTGCGGATAGCTCAACATAACTATGATATCTCACAATTACTGAGTATTTTGGGCCATTTACATTATGCATGTTGTGTTGTCATTCCCCATCCCCCCCAGTCAGTCTTTCAAATCATATCTAATATCCTTGTTAACAACTGTCATTAAATTGAATCATCATGTAAAATAATAGCGAATGTAGACTGGATTTAAGGTTGTGGAGTGACTTCATGGCGCAGTGGAATGGCACTGCTATCTTGGACTCTAAGGTTACCCTTGCTACAGATTTTGAGCTCTTTATTGCTGCAGCATCAACTGTCGGATTTGGCAGTCTTACAGTAACTGATACTCTACTAAACAGAAATGTGGACCTTTTACTGCAAGCAGCACATAGCCCATGGACACAATCTGGCTATTTATCGGGTTGGGAAGCTTTCAATCATTTTAGTTCATGTCGGGTCATGTGATCAACCTTCAGTACCAATTAATGAGAATGCCCTTGTTGATTTGTGGCATATTGCTTCAAGATTATTCATATGCACCATGCATATATCAAGCTATATTTGTGTGGTGCGAAGTATTTCTGTAGGGGAAATATATTACCCCCTCGATGGCCCTTCGTATTTGTGCTGTCCAAGCTAGTACCCTACTACCGCAGCTAATGCCCAGAGATCGAGTATGATCTTGTTACAACACTAGGCCATGGAACTTCAGATTCTTACATTCATTACATCAGGTCCTCAAATGATGCCATTTGCATGCACAGCATGCCATGTGTGGATCTACCCATTAATAGACAAGTGCTGCCATATGAGCTGTTTTGTCTTCATGTCTTTTTGGATAGAGTGCATTTGATGGAATTGTGTCTATGTTGATATACATTAGTTAGTGCATGTCAGTGTTTTCTTAAAGATCAGATCATCAGAATCTTTACATGGACTGATTGCTGAGAAAGGATGTGTGTTTGTGTATTCTTTTGGATCTGATCATCAGATTCTGTGCATGTAGTTTTCTAGGAAATGAGAAAGCCGATTCTGTGTGCCATATGAGCTGATTCGGGTTCGTCTGCATGTCTTCGTGGATAGTGTGCATTTGATGGAATTGTGTATATGTTAATATACATTAGTTGGTGCGTGTCAGTGTTTTCTTTCGGATCAGATCATCAGATTCTTTACACGGATTGATTTCTGACAAAGGATGTGTGTTTGTGTATTCTTTTAGATGGGATCATAAGATTCTGTGCATGTAGTTTCCTGGGAAATGAGAAAGCAGATTCTGTGTGCCAAGTGTTTCATTGCATTTGGAATTCTGCAGTTTTCTTGGGAGTGTGATCATCAGATTCAGGCACCCTGTGAGTTGTGTTTTGCATTGGTGTGTTCACAATGTGTAACAGGATCATCAGATTCATTGGCATTGGGTGGCATTTAAGCACCAGTATTGTCTGCACCCTGTGTTTGCATTATGGGGTTGGTGTATCTGTTAGGTCTTCTAAGTTAAATCTGTTTACTGACTGCACTGCAATTGTTTTTGTGCATCCAACTTAAATCGAAGTCCTGTACTGGGTCATTGCAGTGCTTAACATTCATGTTTATAGTATTGTTTTCTCATTTATGACTGTCTTTCAGATTCTCCCATCACAGCATTGCTTACCTACAAATAAAGTCTAGAGTACCTATTCATGGACCCCATGAGGAACAGGCTGTGGACATTGCAGTGCTTAACTACATGGTTATAGTTTCTGTTTCCTCATATATGAATGTCTGCCAAACCATTTATATATGGTTTGGCAGCATGTTGGCACAATCCTAACTATTTAGTGCTGAGTAAGTTTAGGTATCTGAAAAGAGACATACAGAATGAAGATAAAGCAAGAAAGAGTAAAATCCTTTAAGATTAGGAACAAATTAAGTATACAAACTGTATTCTTTTTTAAAAAGGACAGTATATTTTTAGTTTGAACATCATCATGGGAAGCATTGTAGAGCACATTTAGGATGGTTCTACTGGTCACCTCATATGATCTGCAGGAAGACAAATTGGAATGATTCTGAGTCTACATAGGGGTCATATCAAATGTATTCATAATCAGTGTAGATCAAAAATTAGTCTAATTAGTCTAATGCATTTTGGTATAAACATTGATACAATTACATGTGCTGTTATGGGTTCATCTTGGACAGAGTTCTGACCCTTGTGTCAACATTTTTTTAAATACAGGGCCATGTGTGCCTTGTCACATTTCATATATTTAGTTGTAAATCATCTGATTTTTTTTCTCTTTTTTTTCAGCTCCCTCCCAACAGCCTCAACCTTATTATGATCCCCTTGGACCTACCTCCCTAAGCCTTAACTGGCAGCCTCCAGACAACCCTAATGGAGTCATACAGTCATACAAACTTTACAGGAACAGGACACTCATCTTCACTTCTAGGGCAAATGGTAGGCTTATTGGTGATAATGGCAGTGTCACATTGAAATTGAACTGGGAGATGAATAGACTTACTGGAAGAGAATATTGCATTAGAATATTAAATGATTGTCTTTATGAATTGTATATATTTGCTCCAGATACATTCAAGCTGTTCAGAAACTCAAGATGTATGAAGCCAGCTTCTTTTCCCAATCAATAATCAAAGTGAGAACCATAATTTACGTTGAATTCATTAAAGGTTAGGCCGCATAAGTCCACTCCTTAAGTAAAGATCACATGATTAATCAAAGGTTGAATGTAAAAGTTTTTGTTGAGGATATCAAGCTGTGTATATAATATATTGACTCTCACTTTTAAAAAGAAGAATTTTAAATCATTTAAAGCAAAAGATTTTTCCTATAACTTCCAAGTTTTTCTCTGTAACATCAGTTGATATTGGTTTTTTTTATTTCCCTTGAAGTAAATACACCTGTGTGTTGATTGTCCATATACCAGTAGAGACTCTTCTTTTAACTAGAATGGAATGTATTCTCAACCTGCAATTTGCTCTTTCAGTTATTGTACCCCACTCACCTTTTTAAAGAAAAGAACTCCATAGTATCCATTCTTTGATCCCTGACATCTGTCAGTCAATCACTCTTTCCCATCTGCTCTATAATGTTAAAACCTTTTGAGATCAAGGGATTAAATATGGAATTTTGATAGTCATTATTGGAAGATATGACATTGACCAGATTGTGGGTCCTACCATCAGGTCAAGGTCATGATTCAGTATTTTGCATTCTCCATCAAAATGTCCCTACAGCTGTACAGTTCTAAGACTATTTCATTAGTTTGGTATACTTGTATACCATCATTTGATGGTGTTGCATTAACACATTGAAGGTCCTATCATCAAAGTTAAGATTAAAGTTCACTGTTTCCATAAAACTTTCCCAATGTGCTCTACAACTTTAAAGTCATTGAATCTTAAATTATAAAACTTGGTATTCTTGTTCATCACTAGAAGGTGTGTGACAGATGGGTGCTATCTTTAAAGCCAAAGTCATGGCTCATTATTTTATCTTTTTGTCACTAGGTGTGTGATGAATGGGTGCTCTCTTTAAGGCAAAAGTAATGGCTCATTGTTTTATCTTTTTGTCACTAGATGTGTGACAGATGGGTGCTATCTTTAAGGGCCAAAGTCATGGCTCATTATTTTATCTTTTTGTCACAACTCACCTTCAGGTTTTGTAATCTTTAAAGCTGTTTGACATTAAAGGATGAAAACTTGGTACACATATATATCATATTCAGAAGGTGTATCAGTTACCACATGGAGGTGGGGTCTATTTTACGGTTAAGACTTAATATCTTTTGTTTTCTAGGATTTTTGTTTCAATCCTAAACTTAAGAGTTGTTTGAAATTAAGCATGACTAGAATTTTTGTACCACATTGGAGGTTGTGCAGGTAATATCTTTGAGTGTCATGGTGTTATTTGTTTAATTTTTCTCTTATATTTTCTTTCCAGTCTATAATGTTAGAGTCATTTAAGATCAAGGTATGAAACTTGGTGTCACTTTATATTTTTAAAAAATTGTGTACCACATTGGGTGTCAGGTCCTATCTTCGATATTCTGGTTAATAGTTTAGGTTTCATTCTCATCAATCTTCTGCTTTCTAACTTTACTGCTATTTAATATAAATGGATGAAGCTCTATATCTTCATAGAAGTTGAGCTGCAATGAAGATTTGAGGTTCTATCTTCATTGTCATAGTAACAGATTGATATTTTAAGGTTACTTTTGTTTCTACTTTATATCATAAAATCAAGGTATGAAACTTGGTGTCACTATATATTATTATTGTATATATTATTATTGGCTTTTTAAGGTACCGGGATGAACCATGTTACACTTATGCTTTTCAGTTTGATAGCATCTCACTTGAAGGTTTTATCTGCAAGGTCAGGGTCACTAATGTTTTTTTTCATCCCATTTCAGCTCTTTCAGCAATCATGTGACATTGGTGAATCCAAGTGAACAATCAGCCAAAAAGTTTAATATTTGTAGCAGGATGGTTCATTTATCTTTCTATTTTTGGAGAATCATTTAATCTATACAAGTCTTAATAATGTTTAGAATTATATGTTTACATCTGAAGAATTACTTTCCTTCCAGATTTAACAGGTAATAAAATCATTAACAGGTAATAAAATCATTGAAGGTCAATTAAAAAATAAGCTCTCTATGCTTACCATTTATTCAAAAAATAAAAAGCATTTTTCCTAATTGGTTGTTTGTTATAAGTAGGAAGTAACTCTCTGAGCTGAAAATTTGCCTGTTGAATTGCATCTTTAGCTTTCACTAAGTACAGTTTGATATGACTGAAAAATTGTTAAAGCTACATTAAAAATCATAATCACATTACATCACAGTTTGAGTAAGAAACAGTTAATTTCCTGCAAAATGTGAACTGATGATGCAATTTTGTTTTAAAAAACAGACATGTTTGTTTATATATTTGGTTTTTTATTTTAATATGCAGTTCTGTAAATTTCACCAGTCATTTATATTAATGAAAATTTTATTAAAAAATAAACATTTTGCAGAAAGACATGTCTTTTAATTTAAATACTGTGTCTAATTGATAAACTCAGCAAACAAGTTACTCTTCCTTATTATTGTGAATGTTCAACTTTATGACAACTTTCTTTTGTCATACATTCTGGCACCTTAACAAATAAAGCTTTTTTTGAAAATTAAAGCAGGATTATTTGCAAAGCAGTGTATTTATCCTGTCTGTATCTGCTGTATACTTTGTCTGGATTCTTGAACTTCTTTGTAACTATAAAATTATTACATGTTACTGAAGTGTAAGAGCAGAAGATCTTCAAGAAACTGAGAAAAACGATGAATTAGAAAGATAATTTAACTCAATTTAAATTCCATTTTGCAACCTTTTATCAAGTTTATATGAAAGAGTGAAACAAATAAACATTTATGTAAATGGTCCATCTTTTTTTGCACATTTATCTTCCTATTTAAGTATGTAAATATCTCTCTTTTACCTATCTACCTATCTATTTCTTATATCATCAATACATTCCCACAAAAGACTATATTTATGTGCTGCTTGTAGCAAATTTGCAAGAAAGTAGACAAACGGCTATGCCAGTAATGAGACAAATGTGGAATGGTTCTGCAGTCAGTGGAATGCTATTTTCTGTGCATCATCTTTTAGCATATATAACACATATCTGTTGCATATAATGCAATTAATGGTAATTGGATAAATATATAAACCAATTATGTGCATTTGCTATCTCAGCAAACACTTTTTAAATTTTTTTAATATTTTTTTCTTCAGGTTTGACACAACTTCACCTCCTAAAAGGAATTAAGAAAGGATAAGGAATATTACCTTCACACATACATTTTTTTTCTATATTTCAGAGAGGAAGTTTATTGATACAGGCCTTATCCCCTACACTGTATATGAATACATCATAGAGGCTTTCAATGCCTTTGGCAGTGTAAACAGTACACCAGTGGCTTACCAAACCCTTGCTGGACCTCCATCAGGAATTATCTCCCTTAATATCACAAATATTAGGTCAAAAAGTGCAGCCTTTAGATGGAATGAGCCTGCAATGCGTAATGGCCCATATATAAAATATAAATTGTTGGCACAAACTGCTGAATCAACACAAACAAAGCTTCTGTGGGAAGGAACCACAAGTGAGACATATGTGTCAACGCTAATCCCATTCACAAACTACAGTTTCTATGTAAATGCCTGCACTGATGGTGGATGTCTGCAGAGTAAGGGATACACAGTTAGTACACAGTCTTCTGTCCCAGAGGGCATGAGGTCTCCAAATATCACCACACTTAGCAGCTCACAGTTATATATTGCTTGGTCTCCTCCAGATCAACCCAATGGTAAATATTTACAGTTTTATCTATTTTATGTTGACTCTGCATCCAGGTTTTGCAGCTTGCATATCAGTTACTTTTTATGCTGCAGTCTGAGGTGTGGGTTGATCTTTAAAGTGAAGGAAACCAAAGAATCAAGAGAAAACTGTTGATAAGTTTGTTAAACTAAATCCATGCACATTACATTTTGGAACGGTATAAATAGGACTTTTAGGATTGTTTGCTCAAGCAGACTCCCACCCTACTCACCAGAATTTAAATTCCAAATTCCAAATTTCCTAATCAGTGTTTGCTCATCTGGCTCTAAAGACAAGTGAGTTTATGGTTTGGCACTGCATCCATCGTGTTGCATTTGTTTGGTATTTGTCGACATTGGCTCTTTTTAATATCTCAAATGCCTTTAGACAAACCTGGCTTGGTAGAGATCATGCTGGCATGAAAGATGTTTAATTTTTACAAATGATATCAATCATCCATAAAATATGGCTCAATTAGCAAAAACAGGAATATCTTGAAACAACTTCTCAAAAACTGCTTAACAAGATTTGACCAAATATGGTTGAAAGCATCTTTGCATAGAGGTAATCAAGCTTGTAATCAATGATTCTGATTCACTATCAGATGTGGCCATTGAATACCATATGGCACCGTCTCATGCTGGTTTTCAGATAAAACCTCAACAAATTTCTTGCTGAAATATATTTTGTCATCTTTTGATACCCGTTTGACATTGAAAGCTTTTTAAAAAAGAATCTGAAATTTTACGACCTGAAGGTAATCCAGATTTTACAGAAACATGATTTGCTTGTATAATTTGGAAAAGTATGCTGTTTTTGTTTCTAGAACCATTGAAATAAAGGTTAAAGCAGTCTTCTGTTTCTGGTTGGAAAATTCCATAATCTGACAGATTGGAAGTTTACATATTCTGACTTAAAATAACATAAAAATAAGTATGTTCTTCATAATTTAGTAGAATAATATGTACTAAAACTCCACCAACTGGTTTCATACCATCATTGGAGAGTACTCAGTCTCTCATATAGATCCAATCACAGACAGGTGTTGTTATGTCAGTCATTTGTAGTACATGCCTGATACATTCCTATATCCTGAAGGTTGAAGGTCAACTAGAGTGCATACTCTGCCAATGTCCACTAAGAGTAGAACATATTCTTATCAGTTGTGTAAGCTTCCATCATGTGACACAGGTGTTTTTGATGTGAACTTGATGGATTTATGTGGGGAATGTAGTTCATGTTGCAGATTTTGGCTATATGTTTTATGGATTTTATTTTTGTACCATTTTTAAAAAAATTTATATACCTTTGTCAGAATTTTAACATCTTTACCTTTTAGCGTTGATCATGTTTATGTCTATTTGAAAGGCTTTATCTTCCTATATATTTTTGGTGCAATTCCTTATAGTTACATTTTAAGGACTTTGCTTTTAATTGTCACCATACAGCTAAGAATGTGCAGACATGCCATTTAACCCTACATCTATCAGAATGTGACCACTGTTGCAAAAAAAAAGAAAAATGATTTATTCTCAAAAACTATTCAACAGAATTCTACTAAATTTGACAAAGCATCCTTGTGTTAAAAGCTTTCAGTTTTATAAAAATGATGCCAACCTGCTGTTAAATATGGTTTACATTACTTAAAATAACCTAAAATACTTTCAATGACTTCTAAAATAAATCATTCTTTAGAATTTGACCAAAATGTGACAGAAAATATTGTGGTACTAAAGGTCTTTAAATTCTGAACAAATACTGCTAATTTGCCATCAGATATGGCTGCTGTTTTTAAAAATCCTTTAATAAACTTTTAATTGATATCTCAAAAACCACTCAGTGGAATTTTACCAAATTTGACTAGGTATTTTGGCATGAATGACTTTCATATTTATACATATTATTCGAGTTTGCAGTCAAATATGTGCAGTTACTAAACATGGAATAACCTTTAAATTACTTTTTCTCAAATGAAACTGCACAGAATTTCACCAAATTTGGCAGAAAGCATTCTGATAAGAAAAGTTTTTAACTTTATGCATCCATTATAGTTGAGATTACTAAAATATAAACATTTTAAACTTATTTCTTATCATAAAGTGCTCACCAGAATTTGAACAAATTATCAGAAAGTATACTGGCACAAAGGACTTTAACATTTATATAAGTGATACGAACATGCTATATGTCTGCTGGTACTAAAAAGTAAAGTCTTTAACCCCCCCCAAATCTGCTTAGCAGAATTTAAACAATGTTGACCAAGGCATTTGATTGTGAAGACAGTTTCAGATTTATGCTAATGCTGTTGACCCGGACAATGCTGATCTTGTGTCAGATGTAGCTGCTGCTACATTGTAATAGAAATTATGTTGACAACTTGATCAACTTGATCTTTAAAAAAAAACACCATTAAAATGGAATTTGACTGAACTTTGAAAACATGTTGGTATAAAGGCCTTTCTATATTTGACAAATGATTGTTTTGACAATATATGCAGTCAACAGAATTGCAAGAAATTTCTAGAGAAATTATCCAGATTTCTTGTCCAACTGATCTTACTATTAGGCAGATGTTAGCCAGGGGAGCAATCTGTCCAAAGCTAGGTTACTGTTGCTTAATTCAAGCATGTACAAATAAATATATGTTGATTTTCAGACTTTTAACAGTTGTTTTAGCTCTACTCATCATTGGCCTGAAAAGCTTATGGTATGATCTGTTGTCTGTCCATCCATTAGCAAAGGTTTATGCTACTTTTCTGAACTGCTTGGAGGATTCCCATAAAACTATAGGCAAACATTCATCTTATGGCTTAGTTGGTTTTAAATGAAAATGGTGTCACTTGGACATCCAACAATGTCACCACAGCAATCATCTTGAAATTCTTATTACTGCTCTCAATGCATGGTCATATCACCATCAGGTTTTCAGTAAAAGACTTCTTATGATGTCCAGTTGTTGTCTGCTAGTTGTAAATAAAAATGTTGTCAAACTGATGTTCATAATGACTACCAGAACAGCCATCTTTAAAATCTTATTGCTATGAAAAGCAATATTGACTTGGGGTTTTTACCAGATGACTTCTTATAATGTCTAGTTGGTTATAACTGAAAAATGACAATGAAATGATTCTAAAATGTGGGGAATGTTGGCATCTTGACATTTCTTTTATTGATACTCCTCCTGAATGCATGGTCATATCAACATGTGGTTTTCACTAAAAGACTTCTTACAAATGATGTCAAGTTAATCCCAAAATGAAAATGGTGCTGATCTGAAGTCCAATATGACTACCATCTTAACCATCTTGAAAATATTGTTATTGGTGCTCAGCCAGAACAAAAATCCTATTGAAGTAAGGTTTTCATTTGAAGACTTCTTACAATGTTTAGTTGGTCCATAATGAAAATAGTGCCACTCACACTTTTCATATTGATGCTACAGTGGGCATCATGAGAATCTTGTTTCTAGTCCTCCTGCATGATCATATCAGCATGGGGTTTTACTGAGAGACTTCTTACTTAATGCTAAATAATAATGGTGGCACTCGGACTTAAAAATATATCTACCACATTGGCTATATTGAAACTTTGGTTAATGCTACTTCTTCAGAATTAATGGTGATATCAGAATGGCATTTTTACTAAATGAGTTTATGATTTTTTAGTAGGTTGTAAAAGAAAACTGCGCATATGATGCCATTGTAGGTCATGATTAGCATAGCAGCCATCTTAAAAATTTTACAAAGGCTGCAGTAAAACTTTTTATGAGCCACCTCTACTATGAGCATCTACTTGTCATTTCTGATCACAATCATAATGCATGGGTCGATTTTATTATACAAATGCTCTGTCATGAGTGACCACATGCTGAACACAATCATCGACCATGATGTTTTGGCAAAATAAGCATTTTGACACTGCTATGAATGACTGCATTCCAGAAATGGAGATAAACTCCACTAACCTTTATTTAATCCCTGTAACAATGACTGTTTATACCATTCTAAAAAAGGAGGCTGCTAATATCTGTAATTTTGTAGGTATGGTGATTGTGTTTCATAGTTTTTGTTGTAAACCAGACTAAAGTACATGCAGATAATTCCTGCAGGACCCAGTATCCATATGAACAACTGTATTGTGAGAACATAGACACCACTGTCATACATGTAATCATTTGTAACAACAATCACTTGAATACTTAAGTTTGTTCTAATCAAAAACAAGCATGCAGAAAAAAAGAAAAAAGATTCTGGCTACTGGTTTGTATATAGTGACAGATGGTACAGTTCATCAAGCAGTCTAATGTACATGTTGTGAATTTGTCATTGTAGTGCCAGAATTAAGGTAGTGGTCGTGTCTATTGTAATCCATATTGCCAGGGTGTGGATAAGGTCTTTGTTTATTCAACCAGCAGTAAGAATAGTTTGAATGATTTTATTGATAGTATTAAAAATTTGTGATGTTTGTTATGGTTTTTTTCCCCTAATGTTGCAGTGACCCCAGTCACCAAGCTGTTGTCTATTCAAGTTGGTACAACCATGGACTGGGTTGCAGACTTTGTTTATACTCTAAGAGTTAATCTCTGTATATCTTCTTTGAATTAAGCCATTTAATTTTGTTTCTGAATAAATGATTAAGTTTCTGGATGAAATAACTGTTTCTTTTCATTTGTTAGATATTCATTGCACATGTTTAGATTAGTCATATTTTTCTAAAGCCTGGTCAAAACTGTCTTTACAGTTGATATTAAAACTGAGAACTAATGTTAACACCTTGAACCTTAATAACAATGGATGAATATAAAAGTAAAAGGAGACAAATTTTTATGCTGGAGAAAATAATTATTGTAACTGAATAAAGTACAATAAGAGCAGAACAAGGTGAAAATAGTTTAAACATTGGTAAAACAAATTTATGGTATTATAAAGTAAAAGGAGTAAATCAGAATTTTTCATATATTAATACATGTAAAAGTGATCTTCAGATATAAATGCTATTTTATGTTTAATGAGATAAATATATCTTTATTGCTATATAATATTGTTTTCAGATGAATATATACAATATTGTAGCAAGAACTATTAATAAATAATATAATAAATGTACAGGAATTGTGGTTATTTTCTTTAAATTATTCTGAAACAGGGACCTTAAAAAATGGTCTTTTTGTACAAACCTGTTATGAGAGACCACCTGTCTTGAGAGACTTTTTTGTTATCAGAAAGCATAGTCTCTCATAACAGATTTTACTGTGTACTTCCTTTAGATGGTTGGTCATATTGACTTTGTGCTTCCAGTGTCAAGAAGACATTTTTGTGGTGTCTAGTTAGTTCTAAAAGGAAATGATGTGAAAATTGATACCCAGTATGGCCACCATGGCAGTCATATTGACAATCTTGTTACACCTCCTCCAAAATGTAAAGTCATATCAAAATGGGTTTTCATCATGAGACTTTTATATATGTTGGTCCTATATTAAAATGGTGTTTTTTCTGATGTCCAATAGGGCCACCTACTAGGGTGGCCATCTTGAAAACTATTTTCTCTGCTCTCTTAAATTTTAAGTTACTTGTCAAGGTGTTTTCATTAGAAGAGTTCTTATGGTGTCTTGTTGGTCCTAAATGAAGATGACAGAGACTGACCCCCCCCCAATAAGACCAACATGGTGGCCATCTTGAAAAACTATTATCATTACTTCTTCGAAATTAATGGCTGTATCAACATGTGGTTTCACCAGTAGACTTTTTATGATACCTAGTTGGTCCTAAATGAAAATGGTGCCAGTCTGACATCTAATATGTTGATAATAGTAACTGATTTTAAAATGTTATCACTGAAGAATATCAGAGATGGGTTGTACACTTGGCAGTTAAAGCATTTCTTCAATGAACTTCAACAATACTAAATTAGTGAAACAATTAATGCCACCCATGGATTCAAAAAAAATGTAGATAAGAATATGGCATTTTGTTATAACAAATGCTTTCTAGTAATAACTGATTACCATTCACTCAATATTGTTTGCAAAAGACTAATATATACATAGAAATGTTCAGTGCAGAACTGCTGGAATTTAGTAAAACAAAAAGTTTCTTTATTTGAATTTAGATTTCTTCAGTTGTAGAACACATTTAAAAAAGTATTATTACATCTTTATATCTGATTTTGGATGACTATAGAATTTGCTTCACATAAAATGTATAGAGATATTGAGAATCTTTTACTTTAATTCAGATTTAGAAAATCGGATAACTTATCCAAACATCACATATCGTAATCTACAACATATTTGTGTTATACAAGCTAATCCATGCATAGCCATTTCATCTATAGGAATAATTATATTCTATGAACTATGGATGAGGGGTCAGTTAGGGTCAGATGGGATAAGGAAACCACCAGAGACAAGAATATTTCACCCCAGTGGACAGTACAACCCTAGACCTACTCTAACCCCTGGGGAAAACACCTTGCCTGCCCCAGACACAAACTTTACTGTTGAAGGACTAGAACCTTTCACTGTGTATAACTTCCAGGTATGTATATACATAGTACTGCATATATTAAGATTGCAATATTACGATTATGACAAGTAGCAAATGAGGAAGATGATTTCAGATGTCAGTAGGGAAAATCAGAGGTAGACCAGCATAGACTGTTGTTGACACTGGATCTTCTGATGAGACCTGGGTTGTTATTGGATAGTAATAGCATGTTTATAGATTTAGTGATGAAGTTTAGAAACAAAAAACTGTTTAGGGATCTCTCATGAATTAAAAATATCATTGATGTTTTGGGGTTGCATTTTGTATGATGGAGTCAGAATACTAATGATATTGTTGGAAACATAAATTCAGACAGCACGGTCTGTTATAGTCAAGTTTTTCCTGCAAGGAGACTGGATTATCAGGATGACAATGCAACCTGTTCAAGATTTTGTTGTGTTGCTGATTGGAAACATTTGGCCATTCAGTCTCCTAACATTAACATACCAGTAATTGAAACTTGGAGGAGAACCATTAAATTCAGCTTCAGAAAAGAATAACATTAGTCAATTGTGCTTGGTCCAGCTTGAGCCAGGTCTACATATTGCTTAATATATTTATGAGGCAATTTAAATATTTTGATATTGTTCTTGTTTTTGTCAGTTTTAATAACACTTAAATACATTACAAATTATATCCATCTGAGGAAATGGAAACTAAGTGCCTTTCTCAAGGACACAATGAGACAGCCATCCCATGCTGGCCACTGTGGGTATTGAACCCAGACACTTTATGAACTGAGCTCCCACTGCTCCCATTTTAATCTTCAGATAATATTTTGAACTGAGGTTTTCATTTAAACATTTCTACAAAGATTTTAATATCTTACTTTGATTGTTAACTTTCATAGCCATCATTGTGTCATCAAAGGTATTGAAATATATATTACTGATAACATGGTTGGTGGCTTGAGGTAGGAGAAATTGGAGAACCTCAAGAAATCTCCATTACATGTGCACATATGCTTCACGACTCTTGCAGATGCAACTCAGATGATCAGACCTATGACTACAGAGGTACAAAGCAAAACTGTTAACCACTGCACCGTCTTTGTGTGTATCTTTTATCCATACATATGGGTATGGTTTGCTTCAAAATTTTTAAGTTTTATTTTTGCTTCTCAGGTTCTTGCAGAAAATGATGCTGGGAAAGCTGCAAGCCCATGGGTTTCAGGTCAGACAGGGGAAGCATTACCAGTTTCCATGTTGACCCCTGAGATCATGAGTGTCAGCAGTTCAGAACTGAATGTTACCTGGGGAACTCCATCAGTATCAGAGGCAATGGGAGTTATCTCCCTCTACAGAGTTCATTACTACCAGAAAACAAATCTCACCACATTCCCATATGCTCCACCATATATGTGGACAGTGAGTTTTAAGTGTTTTTTCAGTTTAATGTTTGACAACACATATTTGTTTATATACCTCTTGAGAAAACTTTGACACCCTTATCATAGCAATAAGTCATCATATTTTGTTCAAGTCAAGAATAGACTGAATCTTGATGAGATGATTTATTTTGTAAGATACTAGTTTTCCCTATTTTTACATTCCACAATCACATTTATGTTTGAAAAATAAATTCTGCTACCTTCCATGTCTAGCCCTTTTTGAGATCAAAGAAAGAAGCTCTTACCCATTATCTCCCCCTTACCACTGCTAGGTCACACTCCAGTTTTAACCTTTTTAACCTTTTACCACATTCAGGTGCCTTTTGGCGCTCTACTACAATTGCATACAGGTGCCTTTTGGTAAGCATCAGCCATTTTGAGTAGGTTTTTGTAGAGCCACTTCGGTAAAAAAAAAACCTATTAGCTATTACATTCTTTGGTGAGAATGACCATTATGTCAGATCATGTGGTTACTGTTAATGCTCTGGTCAAAATCTGCTATTTAACCCTTTAACTACGACTACCGCATCTGAGCGTCACCTGTAAATAGCTCCTGAACCCCACTGACGCATATATGCAGTGTTGATAAGCCTTGTTTAAAACCCCAGTGTCGCTTATGAGTGCGTAGTTCTGCTATACTCAAAACCCCAGTGTCGCATGTATGCGGATGTAACTGCTATGTTAACTAAACATTGATTGGTTGAAAGTACAGATATTTACTTATTTTTTATTATCATAACCAATGAGAAGACTGGTTACTGAACATTTTGATACCAGTTGGAAAGCTGAGAGGTTAAATTTAGACACGTGGGAAGGAAATTTCCGGCAATGTACAAAACACGTGTAGTTGAGATAAACAAAAATGGATTCCTAGTCAGATATTTGTGACTTTAAAGGGTTCAGTGCAAGCAATATCGAAGAGTTTAATGGATCATTCTTAGTAAATTGATCAGATAATGATGTTAGTCCCGTTTCAACACTAGATGTATGTGATTTTGATTCAAATGACGATTTATTTTGTGGGATTCAAAACAGTTTACGCGACGGGGATTTCTTGTCTGATTGTTGTAGGAGTAAATAAAATGGAAATATATGAATAACAGACACTATACAAGGTAAGCTGCTTTTTATTTCACTGAAATCCAGCAAAAACTAATGAAATAATGAATATAAACGTAACCATGTTTTTTATTGTCAGTTTTCGTAGTCAGCCATGACAATGATCTAGTATTCAGCCTAGCAGACAGTATCAGTAGCCTCAGTAACTGATACGCTATCACTCAGCAGTAGCGAAACTGCAGAACAGCTGTAGTAGTTAAAGGGTTAAAGTAGGTAGGTCATAACTGTGTCATATTCTTCATGTGACAAAATGGTAGTCACTGATATCGTTCAGTAATTGTTCAAGTAGAATCACAACTATGAAAGCTTCAATAACTTAGGTAAAGGCTCTGATACTAATGTAGGAAGCCATTAGTTTTGATAAATTATCAAATTCAGCTGATTTAGTAATGTAGACTCAAGCAAAGAAATTGTAAATTTTGAGTATGAGAAATTGCCACAATGATTGATCATGCAGCTTCACTGACTTGATAGAGAATGAGTTCTCTCAAGATTTTAAAGTACATACAAAATTCTTTTGTGAAATATCAGCTACAAATACCGTATTTTACTCTTAAATCTTTCCAGACATAATATAAGTGTACCATAAATGTAAAACGGTTAAAATTGCTGTTAAACTAAAATACACCTCACTACTTAACACACTTATGAGTAGTGCACTGCATTGGGTAACTTTGCTACATGCATATCAAAGGGCTAGGAAGCCAAACACTGTGAGAGAAAGGGTTAAGCTTTTGCTCAGCACTGTCAGTATAGTGCTTCATGACCTCCTTGAATATCTTTATGATTTCAACCCATGCATTCAAAATGTCAGGTATCTTATTTACTTCCAGTGGTAATCATTATTTTTTATTTTTTATCAAACATTTTGTGAATGTCTTTTGCAGTTGAGGACTTCATATTGTTGTACCTCAGGTGCTCCAGCATGGTATCATTAATGCATGTGTTTAGTTGTTTATTCTGACTTTTACTTTAAATATTGAGTGCTGTTGTGGTTTATTTTACACTTTTGAATTGTTAATTTCTGAACTTTTGTCATTCTTGTCATTTCTGTTAAATAATGGTAATGCATTGCTAGAAATGCAAGTAGTTTAAAGCTAATGAGGACACACATGAGCTGTGTCTTGCTTGCACAAAGAGTTCATCATCTTCATCTTGAAGTGTTTGTGTATTATGGTCAGAAGAAGACAACTGTTGAACTGTTGCAGGATGGATGTGTGACATTTCAGACAGTAACATGTCTTTAGCCATCACATGAAGACAATATTGATTGCTGGCTTTGAGGATGTCATTATAGCCCCACTCCATCATTCTCCAAAATTAGCCATACAATTACACCAAGTGTTTTGGAGGAACAAAGAGTTGTGGAGTTTCTGTCCTCATTATTTTCAGATGCTGTTAGGGTTGCACATGTGCTGCCTTGCATAGGAAACAATAATGTAGTCTGGGCATGGCTTTTTGGCCTACAAGTCGTGGTGCATGGGACATTTCTCAGATCTTGATGATCCTATCCTTTCATGCCATATCTAAGAAAAAGGATGCCATCAACAGGCAGTCAAAGAGTAGTCACTTGGTGTTTTTCTTCAATGAATATATCATTACCAATTATCATTTCCTTTCTCTTTCTCTGGAAATGATAAGACCCATTGACCAAGCATCAAATTGAAGTACCAAAGATGTTTACTTTTTATAAACCAAAAATAATGAACACCCATGTAAATAATTGAATTAGGAATTGTCAGAGCTTATTCTCAGAGTCATTTTCTTCAGCTTGTTTATTCTTAATAAGAACATTTGAAAGCATTTTTTGACTGGAATAGATGGGGCTTCCAGATTGTTGTTCTATAGAGTCTAACAAGGTTTACAGTGCACTATTTCTTGCCCTAAGAGAGCTAACTCTTGTTGATTTTGTCATAATGCAGACAAATAGAACATTTCTTATTATCTAAGTTTGAAAAGGCATTTCTCTAATTTTCATATTTAAAGGGCCTATTACAATTACATGTAGCCATTTTTGTTTAGAATTGCTGTAATTTTTAAGACTTAGAAAAGTAGATAGCAACTTTGTCTTCAGTAAACGTGGATATAAATTTGTTTTTCAGTATCTTTTACCTTTTTTGTCTCTGTTTTCAACATATTTTTTTCTTTTACAGCTGATCTACAATACTAGTACAAATTTCTATGTGATACATGGTTTGCAACCATACTCTAGCCACACATTTAAAATTGAGGCCTGTAACAGCATTGGTTGTGTCAACAGCACTGCAGCCATAGGCAGGACACAGCAAGCTGGTAAATTGGGGGAATATTGCATTTTAGAATTTAAGGACTTCCATGATGGTTTTTCTGTTTCAAATTGGGTTTTACCAGCAAATTGTTAGGGTCACCAGTCAAACAGTTTACCAGCAACATGTCAGCAGACCTGGTAATACACATCTGTAACAGTGAAATAAATTTTAATAGGTGTTTAATGTAATTAAATGATGTTTACACAAAGAATGGATTCCCAGTTAAAGCCTTTGCAGGTCAATTCAACAGAAACATTAGATAGGTTGGCTAACAGCCAATCAGAGAAAAGTATCTGCTATGCTAATGTGGCATCCTCATGTTATCTACAATCGAAAACACTCGTATGAATATTGTTGAAAAAATTGTGATTATTCATAGTCACAGATACCATCATAATGTCAAAATATATTAACAGTTTCCAACAGTTTATCAAGTATTTAGCTGCTGCAAATTTTGATATGCATTCAGTGCATTCAGAAAAAATTGTTTTACATTCTTAGATTTGTTTGAATAAGGAAATAAATCATACTGCTATGAATGAACAGATTCTTTTTTATGTTTTACTTTTATCCTTCATTTAATTATTATTCAAATGCAACTTTTGGTTTAATATTTTTGTATTGTAATATTTGTATCAATTTGTGCAGGGAATTCCTGTCTTTTCATTTAAGCTATTATATTGTAACACCAATCTTGGCAAGACACTGCATCCTACATAACTCTTGCATTATTGGTTTCATTTGATACTGTTGGATGAAATGTATTAAGCGGTTATCTGTATATTTAAATTTCTAATTTTGTTTTTGCAGTCCCAGAGGGTCTCACCAAGCCTGTAGTGAGAGGTTACAATTCTACAGTGATGGAGATCATATGGCTTCCTCCTGCATTTCCCAATGGTCCAGACCCTGAGTACACAATTGAGAAAGTCATTCCTGCCCTCAGCTACCCCCCTCAGGTTATCAAGGGAACAAGGTTTCCAGGGGGAGGTTATTACCTCTTTCCTCCAGATACTTTAACTCCTAATGTACCATTCACAGGTATGTAGATTGTTACCAGTCTTCTTAAATTCCTGACTGTCCTTCCCCTCTCATCAACCCATCATTTTTAACACTGGTAATGGTTTGATAATAATGTTAATAATAATAATAATAATAATAATAATAATAATAATAATAATAATAATAGAGTGCTTTTAAGAAAAAGATTAAAATCACTCAGCTGTGCCCCAACTGATAGATAAATATTTGAAACACTCAACAGTTGAGAATATGTGTAATATTTGCTGTATGTTGAACACATCTACTATGTCTTGCATAAAGGTCTTGTATATAAACTTTAAACCTATGAAATATAATCTTCTCTGATTAATTGGTTCACCAGTTATCTCTCAGATAGATCACAAACTTTTATTGTAAAAACAGCAGAATCAATAATTCAATTGATTTCAGCTAGGATGCCACAAGGTTCAGTTCTAGGACCAGTATCATTTCTTTTTTTAAATACATTACCCAATCAAAATACTTTAGGAGAACTACTACAGCCTTACAAATCCAGCCCAGGTTAAGACTTTTAACTAAAAGCTAAACGTTATCTTCCCTTGATAAAGGGATTGTTGAACCTGCATCTGGATCATATTAAGTAATTTGTCATGAACAAACTTTTCTCTCATGTTGTGGAGAAAATCACTCAGGACAGCTCTGCACCTAAAGTTTATGAGGGAAAAGGAGGACTTTTGCACAGAAGTATGAGGAAGAACACATTGCTCCATTGACTACATCATTACCTCAGCAGTTTGTCTCTTTGACAAGAAACAATTAGCAATAATCATGATAAAAGGAACCATAACATGATTTCCAACGTGCTGAATTATAATGGAAGATAGGATATCAAACAAGGCCTATCTGTCAGTTTCAAGTTTACACATTCAGAGGTATGTGCAGAGTGGATCTATCCTGTGTGATAACCTGGCTGAATAAGACAGTTTGACATGCTCTCTAGGGTTTTGTTGGTTAACTTCTATAAGACCTTCTTCCCACTACTGATAACAGGCATAAGTACTGAAATGCTTGCTTTAACAGTTGACCATTTTTAGTGAAATACCTGTCAACTCTGGACATTTCATCTCAAGGTTGTCTACAGGACCCAGTGCAAGTTCTAAAATGGTACGTAAAAGGAAATGAGCTGGGGCATCGAGCCAGAACACCTCTCTTCTTATCCCTCAATGAGGAAAAGTATGACATATCAGCACAGATACCTTTGTCCTGGATAAAACGTGTTTCTGTCACGATAGTATACTTGGTGTTTTGGTAGATAATAACCTATCATGGACTGAACATATCAAACATATCAGTAAAAAGGTCAATTCAAGTTTATAGTTTCTCAGTAGGATAAGACACTTTCTCCCGGAAAAGCACAGAAAACTATTTTATAACAGTTACATACAACCCTATTTAGACTACTACTGTAATACAGTATGGGGTAATTCAAATGATAAAAACTTAGCAAAGCTGGCACATCTCCAAAAAAGAGCTTTTGAGTTAATATCAATCCAGAAAGAAAGCAAGGAAAATTTAGCTGGTAAGTTAAAAATGCTACCTATTAAAGACTGAATTTGTATAAGAAAAGCCAAATTAATGTATGGGATAGGCAATAATAGTGCTCCTGAATATTTATAATCACTATTCAAGTAAAAGCTACCTGCAATCAATGTCTACCAAACATTACAAAATTCCCAAACCAAATAAGGAATTATTTAAAAAAAGTTTCCAATACTCTGGAACTTTGCTCTGGAATAGTATTCCAGTTTAGACTAAAAAATGCCCACTCTATTTTCTTTTTCCAAACCGAGTATATACAGTGGCTTCAGAGATGCAACAAAACTAAGTAAATTCCTGTGAATGAGGGCCTCAAGGTAGATTAGTTCTTAGATAATTGAGTTACCCTCTTTAAATAATATTAATAATAATAATAATAATAATAATAATAATAATAATAATAATAATAATAATAATAATAATAATAATAATCATAATAAAAAAAAGTTATTTATTCTGCATATTGGGAAATAATCACAAATCAAATGAATTTGCTGCACGTTTTGGCTCACAAAGTTAGGGTAGTCACCACAAGTATTGCATTTGAGCAAAACTCTTACCTGACATTTTCCATGCTGTGGGATGGAAGTCAGAGTCCAGTTTCTCCTGTTTTTAATTCAAGTATTTTCTTTCCAAAAGACTGAGATTGACATGGTAATACCTATAGCTGTGGCACAGTGATTTACCAAATGGTTACTTTCTCAAGTGATTTAATAAGGACATTCCTTTATTAGACTTCTATTGGATTTGTAGGAGGGACAAATTTTCCCTTTCAAAGACACTATGAAACTTATGGAGTCTAATTCAGTGATCTGTAAAGCATTGATCCACTCAGCCACCAGAGTCCCCAAAACCAAAGGTATATACAGTAAAGAGATAACAAAGTGAAAGATCTGAGAATTTATATTTGTCAAATTAAACAGCTTTCAATTTTCATCCATGGAATTAGATTATAATTAAATGTATTATATTATTTTGCACTTTCTCTTATATCCTTTGAGATTCTGTTCCAAATTATTGGCCTTGAATATTGACAACTTTTTTTAAAAAGGTTTCTTTTTTTTTTTGGTTTTGAAATGGAAAGATGGTTAACTGAAATTAATCTTATCTTGGAGTTTTGCCTTGTTTTCATTTTTAATTAGTTCCTGGATATATAACGGGGCCATATTGTTTGAAACTTAATGCACCGGTTTAGCCTTTCTCAAAAATATTTGTTCACTTTGCTATAAATATTTTAATATTATTCATTGTGTTTGGCATGTTTTCATCTAAGATGATTGTGCAGTAAGTTTTTCAAGTGAAATAATTCACAATTATTCTTGAAAGAAGTGTTTTCTCCCAAAACATAACAGAATTTTATATATTGTTATATATAGCATTTGTAACATATTGACCTATGTTTTGTTGATATTGTCTTATGTTAGTAACCACATACAAATATACATGACAACATATGACTGTAATATGTTATTCCAATGCCATGTGTTGTCAATCATCATTTTGTCATTGGTAACCATTTGTTGACTGGTTTAATGCTATGTAAGATTAGAATTGTTACTATTTTTTAACCTTGCTTTTTCTGTTACTTTAGTCATGTCAGTGTTTAGTTGATGCCATTTTCTTTACACCAAGAATCTCAGGTATCTTTGAGGATGATGAAAGTTGACATCTACTTCAAAATTCTTTACTTAAATGATGTCATCATAAAGACTTGCCTTCTAAATTATCTATGTTATCTTTTTGTCTGTCTTGGTGACTTCTTTGATTAGCAAAGGACAAAACTGAGATATTTTTTAATTTGCTTTAACCCTACCATTTGATTTAATTAAGATTTCTTCTAGCAGATTTGCCATGCTGCTGCATGTACTTTATTATTCCTATAATAATATAAATCTGTGTATAGTGAAGTCACTTGTTACCCACCTTATATTCAAAGGATTTTAAGTCTTTGTACCTTTATTTTCTGTTATATGTGCATGTCTATATTTCTTTGGAAAAGTTTATCTTTCAGATATTTTCTGTCCAATTCTTTCTTACTTTTGTAGAACTTTGCTTGTAATTGGCAATGAGAGAGCAACAGTAACTCATTTGGTAGTGTCAGACTTGTAATCCAAGGATTGCAGCTGTGATCCCAGCTCAGTCTGTGTTGGCTGCCTCTCTCTGTCATTGGGAAAGGCACTTAATTCTGCCATTTGGAAAGGCACTTAACTCTAGGGGTGAAATGTGTCATATCAATATAATTTACATTCTGAGGTATGACAAATATTGATACATATAAGAATGTCATACTATTTCTACCCTTGCAACATAAGTTGTGCTCTTTTATGTATGTTGACATTCTGGTTGCATATCCAGTATGTATTGTATTCTCATTTTATTTATTATCATTGGAACCTTCATTCACTGGCTAAATATTCTGCATTATAAGAAAAATTTAAAAATTGGTCCCCATGTATAATTTAAGGAGAGATGCTGCTAGGATTTTATTTTAAGGGAGATCTCCATCTGTATAAAAATATAAAATAAAAATAAGGGGGAGTTGAATAAAGTAGGGGGAAGAAGAAACAACCATAGTTCAATGTTTCTCTGACACTTCAATATCTTTCCATCTTTCTTGCTCCACTTTCTTACATTTCGACTGAAATGAATGTCTTTAAACAATGTCACCTCTAGTTGTATAAGCATTAATCTATTGATTTTTTTCTGAGCATACTCTGTCCCTTATCTGCATATGAATATTGTTCTGTGTTTCCTACTGAAGGGTGTATACATAGCTAGCTTTGTCAACTTTACTATGTTGGGAAACAGGTCTTTTGGATACATCTTCTCCAAAATAGTTTTTTTTGCCAATGTATACTTTATTGAATCAGTAGTTTAGTACTGTGCCAGGTTTCTGCTGTATTAGGGTTTTTAGTCCACCAATGCTGTAGTCTGCTTGCATGGAAAGAGGTATTCAGTTGAATATCTTTATTTATTCAGTTATCTTAACCCTGATATGGATATATGGTTGTATCATATGATCTGCAGGGCTAAATTGATTGATAAATAAATGAAAATGACTTTTAAATTTTCTTTATTTTAACTATGCTCAGTATTCTGCATTTTAATTAAAACTAACTCTTATGTCATGCCGATTATTTTTGTCCATCCAACATGTACATCAGACTCTTACTTAACGTCATTTATGGGCTTAAAATCAACCTTTTATGTAATGCTTGAAGAATCTGGATGTGTAGAAGGTTGCCTACCTGAAAAGTATGTTTTAACAAGAACAGTTAAATAAAAATTGTATACTTTGCTAAGCACATTGTCATATGTGGGACTTTCAATGAATTTTAGTGAGTTCTTGGGCATCACTGTTCTCCAATTGGGCAAATTCATCCAAATTTTGCATTATTTCTGCAACTGTGCATCCTGAGAGCATCTCTTTTAAGTGCTTTACATATCAGTTAAAGACTCTTGCATGAAGTTTCTATGTTGCTTAGTGGTGGTTATTGTTTAACCTGAACTGGACCAAGCAATAACTACCAATAAGAATTCATTGTAACACATTTTACCATGCAGCACACTGATAGTACAGCTTTCAAATCAATCAGCTAAAAAGTGGACAAGATAAAATTCAGTATAGAAACTTTGTGAAAAAGTGGTTATTAAATGATAAGTAAAGTACTTCATTAAACATGTGGAACATGTTTGGTGTGTATAGTATATGCTGAACATGATGCTGGGTTAAGATAATTAGCATAGAATTGGGGTTGGGGCAGATTCAAACCATGTCACTTTGTGTTAATTTGTAGATCATGGGTGAGTATTCTGATAAAAATGAGTGCCTGTGACCGCAAATTCTGTTTCAAAATGAATTCAAATTTTAAAGAATGACAAGGCAGACTAATAGCAATTATTCATTACTGGTGAAGACTAAGATAGCTTGCATATGGTAAGTATCGTTTTGTATCACATATCCATCCCTTGTATCAATATGCATATCATTACAGGAAAAGTATCGATTCATCAATTATCAAGGTATCATTTCATCCCTACTTAGCTCTCATTCGTTACCATGATGTAGCCAACAAAAAACCCACAAAAAATAAACAATTATAAGCACTGTGTTGTGCTGACATATGTTTAGATTCTAGAACATGCATATATACATATATTATTGTGAAATACTTAATGTTAATATTTTTGTTTGGAAAGTTTTATTTCCTAACAAAATTTTGCAGCTTTTTTATTGGCATTGTTACTGTCTGTCTTACATCTTTTATTTTATATTTAGGTTGGAAGGCCAAGTCTTCTTCTGGTTCTTTTCTGCAATTCTTTGTATTTACATTTTTAGAACTTTACCTTTGTTAGGTGCCATAGAGCCAATATTGTTAACAGCCCCAATACATATGTAGAAACATACATAAATATGTCCATGTATATTTACATACACATGTATACATATCCCCCTTAAACTATGGATTTATATGGCAATAATAAAAATTAGGTTGTGATGGTAATAAATCATACTATGCCTCTGCCTTTATTGGATTAAAAATCAGCAATCAGTTATTGATATGCTGCAGTAAACAATTAGCTTATTTTTATTCGTTTATTTCAAAAGGACTCCTTGGGGTATAAAATTTATGGGCTGCAAATGCACTATTTTAGTGGCACATTCCTTTTACATGATGCCACTAGAGCTAGGCCTTAAGAAATCTAAAAGTGTTTACTTAGAAATTTTCTTTTTGTTTTTTTTTTAATTATGATTTTTCACTTCCTTTATTGGTGTTAACTACTCTCAGCCTTTCACCTGTGATTAAAATGGCTGGCTTTGAGAGGACCCCCTTGTGTCAAAAGATTGAAAGGTTTTTTTTTAGTGTTTGTGGTTTTTCCCATAGTTTTTTTGTTGAGTGTATTATTGAAAAATAATTAAAAAGAAATTTGATAAAAATTTATACAAGTTTGAATTAGTGTTCTGGCTGCACTTAACCCTAACCCATATCATAAGGCTCATACTCCCCTGGCAGGTTTCTGAGCTGTTTTCACTTTAACCTAGGGATCCTTGTGTTGTATGTCTAGTGTTTGCTTTATGTATGGTGCTATATGTTAGGATTGGGGTGATCAGGTGATAGTCATACTATATCAAACTGACATGGTATACCTAAACAATAGTATGCATCATTGTGGCACCAAGGTATGGTAGTTGCCCCCAAGGGATAAAACATCATGACTTTTTCAGAAATTACCATGTGTCATACATTTCTGGTGTTTCATGAATGTCTAGCTTTGTCAATCAAAAATCACATCAAAAGCAGATCTAAGATGTGCATTTTTATTCAGCATAACTAGATTGGATGAGATAAAATCTTCCCCAAAAGATGCTTATCAGCCAAGTTGTGTTGTGTTGAAAAAAGCACAATTTTAAATTGCCAAAATGCAGACATGTTCAGGATTTGCAGATGAATTCAGATATCCAGCCATGTTAAATGGAGGTCATGGGGTGTTATCAAGCATTACTAAATTCTAGTCTCTTTCAGAGAATTTTCTGATTTGTGAAAGTGTTTCAAGCTTATTATTGCCTTTATTATAAACGTTGCATAGAAATGTGTATGAATAAATCAGCAGAATACAAGTATAAATGATATGTTGATGCTGTCAATTCTGAAATCTGAACTAAATTGTTTCCTTTCTTATTGCAGGAGTACAGTTCTGGTTCCGTACTGGACAACGAGATGGTCTGTTATTATTTGGGGCATCTGAGGGCAAACAGGAGGAATTCATTGCCCTTCAGTTTAGGGCTGGACGACCTTGGTTCATCTTTGACCCTCAAGGTAACTCCTATCATAATGCTTGTAAAATAGATGAATGGTAAGATGAGTTTTGTCATCATAATGCAACAGGTATGTGCTCCAATGATTTGGAGTGTTGGGGAGGGATTCCCAGTGTAAATTAATCTAAGAAAATGTAACAGAGCCATGTTTTATTTGTTGATCTTGTGTTTAAAAATAAAATACTTACAAGATGAAAATCAAGCTGGAAAAGCATGCAGTTTTCAAGTGTTATGAACTATGATATTTTTATGAAAACTTATATTAACTAGATCATGTTCAAGTTTGGTTATACTTGAAATTCATTTAATAACTTGCACTTCTTACATACAATAGAATAATGCTTGTCATCAGCATGAATTGAGTTATAAAGGTTGGTCTATTTGCAAGCCATTAACTAAATAAATAATTACTGATTAAAATTTAATAAAATTTAATATAGCTCTTTTTATATTCAAGAAAAAGAGTTATATTTGGTTAGAGATGACCACATATTTTCTACATATTTTAATAAAATGTATGAATCTCCTCACATGATCTACCAGTAGCTCTTGGTCAATTATTGTTTGTTTAAACTTCCAATGGGTCACTTGGTAGTCTGGCTTCAGTAAACATGTAATCTCATGCATAATGACACTGTTTTAAGTTTGTCTAATAGTGGTCATTTTGCCCAATGCCAAGAATGTGTCCTTATATATTCTTTGATGTTCTTGTTAGAAAATGTGATAATGCCTTGGTTAATCTCAGAAAAACAAACATTTGGCATGTCTGCTGTCTTTGTTCTCTTTACAGTATTGTTTATTAGGGCTTAAAGAACCAAATATATTCAGGTGGTTAGATATCTGGACAGTTTGCAAGGTTCAGTGAATAAAATTTAGCATAAAATTTACCTTTAATAAAATTATGAAATTTCTAAACAAAATATTTTCATTTGTAGAAATGTGGTGCTGTTGAGTAGGCAAATGTTATCTGTGTTCTAGAGATTAGCCAAATTGACATATATTGATTATGAAGTCATGTGCCAGCCATTGTGTTTTTGTCATAGTCATTTTATTTGCTTCACTTACTTATGCCTTATGCTCTGTTATTATATAGATTACACTATTTTATGTTCATTAAAATAAATGAGAAAGTAAATAATAAAAGGTTGTGTTTTTCATTTTTATTACTATTTGTTTTGTTACAAAAGTCATTAAAATTTGATAATATTCTAAAAAGAGAAGACTGCTGCACAAGATAAGAGTGTATTTGACCATCATATACCTCAATATACTTTCCTTATTTTCTTTTTATAGCAGTTGTTTGTGGTAGATTTCCATGAAAACAGATGGGTTTCTTAATTTGAAAACCTTTTTCACTTAATCATTTTTAAAAGTATGTTTAGGTTGTGGACCAGTCTGTGCTTAAAAAAATAGTGCCAGTTGTTAAGTGAAAAAGACCTTGTCAGTGTGACATCTGGAGGTTATATAACTAAAAATGTTAGAGGATAGTGATTTTTATAAACTTCAAAACATGATGAATCAGAAAAAGGACAAATTAATTATGCTTTACAAATGTAAAAAGAAGAATATGAGATGAATGTAATACAGTATTCAGATTGAGTACATTATTAGGATCTTTGCATAATTTGTGGGCTTCACTTTATGAACATTCAGTGAAAGGTAAACATATAGACTAGTTAAAGTGGGTGTTGTAAATAAATAATTTGTCAGTATGTTTTGTGTTTTTATTTTGGTGCTAATGGATTTTGTCCATTTGTGACAAGAATTTTAACCAGCTGCAGATCCAGATAAGTAGCAAAACTAAATGTACATTTTTTATACAATTTTGTATACTTAAGGCAAGTTACATTTTTATGCTCAAATTACTCTTTTTTGCTACTTATATTAGTATTAATTATACTTATACCTCGCATGGAGTTGGCATGTATGCAAAGTATAATTTGCTGTAGTATCAGAAAATATTAGGGACCTTTTTGATGGATTTTTTGTTGTCATAAACCATGATTTTAAGACCTAATGAAAAATTAACCACATATGATAAGACCCCCACCATTTTCCTGCTATGTTTTGTTGCTAGAGATTAACAAAGCTACCAGTATTTGATAAATCAACATCCATTCTGTAATCCAGTTATTAAATATTGGCTTTTACATGGTTTTTTAACACTTCGAAAAAGAATTATAAAGCATTTTATATTATTTTTGATAAGGTATCTCGTAGCTGTAGTTTCCACTTTATGTCTTAAATCAACATATGAGATGAGTATTCAAGGTATTCAAACAGTTGTACTACTGAAACTTAGCATAGCACTGTCCTGGCAGGCAAATTCTTGAAATTTGTATGTTTTGTAACCATAACTTCAGTTTGATGCACTGAAAAGTCAATGATGGTTTGATGAATAGAAAAATATCTCAGGAGTAAAAAAAGTCATAGAATATGGACATAAGCCTTTAAAGATGGAAATAACATAAGGAAATCAAGAGAGATGGGTCGAACGAAGTATTGGGAAGTTACAGTCCTTGTCTCTTATATAGTATGATAGATAGGGTCCATTGTCAGAATGGGTCATGGGGGTAAACTAGCATATTTTTGTCCCTCTGCATGATATTTGTGGTATTAAATTCCATCTTCTATTAGAAGACTGCACCCATAGATTTATTTAAAGGCAATTATACCAAATCTCTTCTGAATGTATCAAACATGGCTTGTCCTTATATAATCAGTAATTAGTATGTATGATACGCATTAGTCCGCTTTTACATCAAATGACATTATGAAAGACTGTAGAATTCTTTTGTACCCTTATACATGTGCATCATCAGCTGTATATGTCAAATGAACTGTTTACATGGTGCATTGACATGTAAACATTGAAACATTGTGTCCAAAAATATACCATATTCAAGTCATTCAGAATACAATCTATTGGTGTGTGTGGTTGTTGTTGTTGTTGGGCTTAACGCCATTTTTCAGCACACGATAGGCTATTCATGGCGGCCAGTATTAATGGTGGAGGAAGAAACCGGGAAATCGACGGAAAGAACCACCGACCCACGAGAAGCTACTGGCAAGCTTTCTCACATATCCACATTCGCCGAATCCTACCTAAACTCGAACCCACGAAGACAGAGGTGAGATGGCAGTGATCCGTAACGGACAGCGCTTTAGACCACTCGGCCACTCGGGGCCCCTGATTTGATTGGTGTGTGTGTGAGCGTTTTCAAATATTGAGTTGTATTATACTGATGTACATAGCTGAGGGGTTGGGATTAGAATTGATGTCTCAGAGTAAGCACATGTGGAATGCAATATTGAGCCAAGTTTATGAGAGAGAGAGGTGTATGTGTGTTTGTCATAACAATATAAGTATTTCTATCTTGAGATATGGTAATTCTGAATTTAATTTAACTCCAGTTTTCTGTTGAAAAGAAACAATATTGTTGGATCATATCATGTGCATTCACTAAAAAAGTATAAAAACATATTTTTTTACGTTTTTGTTTAATTGGTTCATTACTTGGGCATTCATGTATCTCTCTGACTCTCTCTCTCAATACACAAACACATATGATAACTAACAATGTTTGGACTTGATTGTGCATATTACATATAAAGGTATAATGTGAAATGATATGAACTGATTTTTTTTATTATTTTCATTTAATTGGTGATTCCTCAGGCATTCATCTCTCTCTCTCCCTCTCTCTTTCTCTCTCTCTCTCACTCTCTTTCTCTCTCTCTCTCTCTCTCTCTCTCTCTCTCTCTCTCTCTCTCTCTCTCTCTCTCTCTCTCTCTCTCTCTCTCTCTCTCTCTCTCCACACAAACACTACAAAGCAATGATAACTGACAACATTTGGAGTTGATCATTTGCATTTTACATATAAAAGTATAATGTTACTTTGACACATACTGGACCACTGATTGTACACTTCCTTTTTATCAGTAGAATATGTAATTTATTTGCATTCTTTAAAGGAAGATTATGCATAGGCCACTTTGGTTTATATATTCCAAGACTTTATTTGAAATGAACATCATGCAAGAAAAATACAATAAATTTTGACATTGTAGATTTGGAGTTTGATAAATATTGATGTTCAGATTTAATCATAATATATACATGTAGGTAAACAAAATCAAAATGGTTACCATGGTGTTATTATCACTCAAGTACACTACTCCCTCAATAACTCAGGCACAACAGGGTCCACAAACATTGACCACTCTATAAGAGAGGGTGCGAGTTACCAAGGAATCTTGAAAATTGAAAAAGATCTGCTTAGACATTGAGACAAATGTGGGATGGTGGTAGGAACTGGGCAGTTTAATGACTGAATCATTGATTAACAATCATGTCAATAATTATTGCTAGTAACATGTATTTTCTTAAAGTTGAAATAACATTTTATTTTTATTTTTCAAAATGTCCAACATGTGAAAGCTCATTCAACTCATTGAGACAACAACCATCATGTGTGAGTGAAAACATCTGTGTATTACATCACTGCTTTTGGATTTTTTGATTAGTCTGGTTCCCAGATATGTTTTGGTAGTATACTACCAAATTGGGAGTCCATGAAGCCAGGAACTAGACTATCTGTTGATACACCACCAAATAAGATTCCTTTTTTTCAAAAACTAGCAACATTTATTTCGTGAGATAATCTCCTACATCAAAACTCAGTTTTTATATTGTATGTTAGTACAATATTGATGTCATGATTTCATTGAAGTAATAGGGAAACTTCTTATCATCTTGAGGATATCTCTATGTGTCAGTTCAGGAATTCTCTGAAAATTGCT
The DNA here is from genome assembly GCA_016746295.1 of Potamilus streckersoni. Classification (NCBI taxonomy): domain Eukaryota; kingdom Metazoa; phylum Mollusca; class Bivalvia; order Unionida; family Unionidae; genus Potamilus; species Potamilus streckersoni. The sequence goes on along the minus strand of JAEAOA010000982.1, from coordinate 1,532,275 downwards.
TGCCCACAATGGTCCGTACCTGTGAAACCTAGCTCTTTATTTTAAGAAGTATTCATTTCACTTGGTTGCATTGCTATCTTTGATCACAATTATGAATGAGTTGGTTAATTTAAGGCAGTTTATTTTGCATACACAGTAACATTTATAATAGTGTTCGATTGATAAACTGAAGTGAGTTCACCTAACGTACAACTGGGGCTGCTAGATTTTAAGTGTGTAGGCTTTGCATGCCTTTTTGACTTAAATTCCACTTCCTTTATTTAAGTCAAAAGAAAATTGACACCAGGCCAGCTTTTAATTCAGTACAACAATAAAATATACTTCAACAAATTAGTTATCAAAACATGATCAGCACTTAATTAGGTTCTCAGAGAAATGCTTGTGGATGTAGCTGTTATAGTAGATTGACACATTTTACATTTAAAAACACATTGCATTCTGATGATTAAACACTTAAGAAGAACTCAAAGATGGAATTAAAACACACATTTCACATAAAAAATTATTGAATTGGCATTTAAATATTAATGTAATGCCTATACTAGGTGTAAGTGACATTTTTATTGATTGAAATTTCTTTGAATATCTTTTATTACAGTGTATTAACAATGTCGTTTAGAAAGAAAATGTAATCAGTTAAATGACTTCTTATTAAAAACTGATCATTTCAAAATGCTGATTAAAATTTTCATGTCACATCTACCATTTTTGACCATAAAACAAGCAATATATCAATGTTTTAGTTACCAACTTTGATAATGATTTGTTTTTCAACTTCAAGAAATTTTCGGGTGGTATTTTCTGGTTAAAAAATGGTATCCATGCCTGACCCCGCTTTTTAAGTGGGTTTGCGAGTTATCAGTGCGTGAAATATCAATCGAGTAGTGTATATAGAAAATTTGTTAGTCCCTGTATCAAATTGTGACCTCTTGCTCACATAGCCAGCACATTGATGCACAGTTAATCAATTATTTAAATCAATTAACTGATGGAAGGTTGTCTTCTTTGGTAAATCGTCCCTCTAAGAAATGTGATGAACACAGGTGGTCATGTATCATTGTAAGAGAACTGGGTCACCACACTTTAATATGCCTTATCCATGCTTTTCTCAGCCTTTCATCTGCAGGAAACTTGTGGAGAAATATAGTTTTGTTTTTACAGTTTTTCCCCCATAATTGGTACAGACACTGCAATAATATCTCTTCTTAGCTGATTTTAGCACACTTAAGTTGATGCATCCATAATGGGAGTGTTGCTCACCGGAAATAGGGATTGTAAATTTATGCACACAGTTTCTGATTTCAGTGTACCAAAGAGCTCTTCAAGGGAGCCTATTGTCAGGGGCAGTAAAAATCCTTATCAAACAAGGCCAATAAGTCATCTATCTCTTAAGTAGTGCTACCAAAACTTGTAGATTATTTTGCAAATTTGATTTGTTTATTTATGTGACTGCTGCACAGTATTCATACAGGTAATGGCAGTATGTATTAAACTGCTTATAAGTTAATCTAATAATGACTAAAATTCAAAAATCTTCTGTTTGAATCAAAATATCACATTATAAAGGTCTCATCTGATTCTCCACACAGCTTTTTTCTTCTAGTGAAATTCAAGTCTTTTGCAACTTGTAAAAAAACATCAGTCAGATGTTCAGAAGTAATTTGTATTTATATTGAAAAGATTATATATTTCAGATTATACCTGAATGGAGACATACTGCTGCTTTTTTCAGCTTGCCTGAAATGAGGAAAATTGCCAGTCCATTTTGTTTAATTGTTAAGTAGCTTTCTCTACTGTAAAACCACACAAAATCTGATGGTAAAAAATTTTGGTGTGCTGATTTGAATCAAGTTTGCACACAAACAGTAGTTTCGGATTTCATTGATCTTCTCCAAAAAATGTTTTCTGAGTGATTTTGTTTAAGGCTCATAAGAGTAAATTTTAGCAAGTGGGGGTCATTTGCAATACCCCAGTGCTACTAGTTTTAGATAATTTATTTTGTCAAAATCTAAAAATTCTTCATGATTTTTCATGTTCAGATAATATTTGAAATGTTTTGTTTTCTGCCACATAAAATAAAATTATTGGGGAGTGGCATTCTTCATTGTTGAGCAAATAAGAGGAATGAGGTTGTATAGGACACATACAGTCATACCTGACTTACATTTACTTCCAAAAATTTGAGCCCTGAATGGAGCTTGTAATTTTGCAAGTGCCTATGGTCAGTTGGGTGAATTCTTATTTGGTGTATGGACATTTGCCTTATTAGACAACAGTGTTGTGTTGTGAACTTGATGGAGAATCTGTTTGATGATGTGTTTCTAGATTTTCATGGACTTTCTGACCAAATGTGGTTTATATTAAGTGAATATTAAGCCTATAATTTATGGATTACATTCCTAAAAATGTCATCAGTTTTGCAGTTCAACATACATACATACCTACATACATACCTACCTACATACCTACATACATACCTACATACCTACATACCTACATACATACATACATACATACATACATACATACATACATACATACATACATACATACATACATACATACCATTCACAGTTGTTTAAAAATAAGTCTTAGAGTGGCATGATAATGTAACCTGGACATTGGTTCTATAGAACAGTGATGCCTAATGAGTACTAAGATTTTTCAATAGTTTTGTTTTATATATTTTATTGTAAGTTTATTAACTTGACTCTTTCTTGTATATGCTGGTGTCCATGTAGCCCAGGGAGCTTTACCCTGATATTAAATGTATGTAAAGCTCTACTAAAATTACTTTTCTGCATGTTCAAGCTAAGGAATACACATTCTATGAACATAATTATGCATATCTTGTGTTCCCAGGCTGTCCTACCTTTGTCCAGCTAGACCAACTTGATGACAAGCTGAGTACCTTAACGTTTGTTGATGGAGAGTGGCATAGGCTTTATGTATTCAGAAATGAAACCTTTGCAACACTTGTTATTGATGACCAGTATACAGGTAGTACTGGTTGCAGTTCTGTTACTGTTAGTCTTCGCATGGTCTGATGGATCTTTTAGTTTGTATGAGTCCTTGGTGATTTCCCCATGAAACTTCAAAGAGCAATATGAATGTTAATGTTGTTTTTTTTTTTCAGAATAACCCTCCCTTGCACTTCTTATGTAGGATGGTTTTACTTCCAAGACAGAGAGTGGTGGCTGATAATTTCCATAGTGCACTAATTTTGTGTGGATTTCACTGTTTTCTGTTCCAGGGTGATCCCCATTAACCAACCACTAGATCTCCTGAGTGACTTTCCCTTAGAGCAATTCTGTTTTTTCCATTGTAACCCAGTTGATGTTTGCTAACTTATAAGCTCTTTTTATCTGTCTCATTCATAGTTTCAACATAACTGAAAATTGGACCAGTTTTATTTTCTCAATTAAATTAAATTTACTCATAAAGACCTCAAGAAACAAGAGATTCTCTTAATTCTTGAGAATTATTATTATTATTATTATTATTATTATTATTATTATTATTATTATTATTATTATTATTATTATTATTATTATTATTATTATTATTATTATAATACACCACCCCTAAAAATGATATTTTGTTAAAAATAAATGATATAGTTCACAATGTTACTGTTTCTTTATGAAATTTGTTAACTGGTCTCATAAATGCCATTGTAGATCAGATGACATCATATCAATTAGAGTTATTTACCTTTTATTGTAAGCACTATCAAACCATGTTGTAATCGCCTTCCCTTTAACTTGCTACACCAAGAAGTCAGTGATATTTGGTAAGCAATGTTTTGAGCATTGTATTTGCATAGACCTTTACCAGACTCTTGCAAGATGAAGATGTCAAGGAGCAGTGTTAGGGATCTGGTTGAGTCAGATCAGTACTAATAACAGAACTAAGAAATCATTCCTGGATTTTTCAGTCCAGTGTTAAAATTTAAGAGACAAAACACAAATTTAAATAATTCCAATACTTATAAATTCATAACAATATCAAAAACTCATAAAAAGGCTATCTTTTGGTTTCAGTTATATTTTTGAGTAATTATTCAGTAAAACTAATTTCAAGAAATATGAATGATACTTGAGAGGGTTCAGGTTTTAGTATTGTCCACAATGAATGTGCTAACTCGTTAACCCCTTTGCCTGGTTTACATCGGGAGGTAGTAGCCTACTTCCAAGCTTTGTAGTGTCAGGGTCATTTAAGATGCACTAAAATGGGTGAATTTATAGAAATGCTAGATAGATTTAGCTGTATACCACATAATCTGGACTTTCTAGTGGCACTACAAAATACAGAGGGAAAAAAAATCACTTTTTTAACCTGATTTTTTTTCCACCCAAAATTGTCTGAATATGATTTTGTTTGTGTTCAGATATTAGATTATCTTAACTCTTGAGAATTATTATTATTATTATTATTATTATTATTATTATTATTATTATTATTATTATTATTATTATTATTATTATTATTATTATTATTAGATCTTCAGATCTAAGGCAGACCAATTTGAACTGCATGTAGACAGATGAACCTTTGCAAAAGTAGGATAAGATGGGTATTTGGAATAAAGAGTGGTCTGGATAAGAAAATGATGGGTCTGTTTAAGCAGATGATATTTCTAACATAACTTAACATTGGGTTAACCAGAAATCTCGGAAATCAATGTATTAGGATGTATTCAGAAATAGCCCTCAAAATGTGTTTGCTACTCGCATTTCAGGCAAAAATAACAAAATACTCCAGGGGTTAATGAGTTAAACAAAATGTTTGTGATGAAACTTTGACTTACTCTTTTAAGAACAAATGAGATATCTTTCATTATTGGCTGAGATTTTTTTCTCTACAGTTAAAGTAATTAGGTTTAAATACATGCTATTGGTTATAAGAGTCTGGAGTCTAATAAAAAAGGAAGCATGGTTATCCATTTTTCAAGAATTTACTCATGTTTTTTTTCAGATCATAAGCATGTAATTCCTCATCTTAAAAAACTGTTAGTCTGTCTTGCTTTATCATTTGAGAACATAAAATGTGTCTGAAAACATAAACATATAAATAAAATTCTTGTACAGTGAAATCCTAAAATTTTAAGGCATGAAAAACTTGTTCAGGCAAAAAATATGTTGGTGTTTGAAAAGATAAGTATCAGAAATGAGACAGAAAATATGGTGTTTCAGTTTTTGATACGGTTAATAAGAGCTTTTATTAACATTCCCTGGTTTCCTGTTTCTTGTACATTCCTTCCCTTTTGGTATATATCTGCAGTGAAATGAAAGAATTATAAGTTACATCAATGAAATAAAATTGCAAAAGATGTGTGCATCAACATGAAATGGTTAACTTCATTCATTCATTTTCTTTCAAGAGAAAGATTTTCTCTGCTTTTATCTATTGTACCTCACTGTTGTCACAAATACTAGGTGCTAAATAAATATATTGGTTAATATGGAGACAACTAAAAATAATAGAATTCATATGGCATATGTTTCATTTAACTCTCTCTTTTAATAAAGTAATAAAATAAGGAAATGAAAATCTCTATGAATATTGATTTATATTGGTGCTTTACCAGTTACCAGAATGTATCACACTCTAATTACCAGTTAATCTTTACATCAGTTCAATCAATGCTGAAATTTTGAAGACAAAATTGTATGGATGGATTTCTTACTTTTGCTAGAGGGAATAAAACTTATTGTATAAGAAGTTATAAATTAAATACATTGTTACTGACAGAATTTTCATGCCTATATTATTTTTCATTTTCATTGCAGGTTGATACCATGCCATTATTTATCTAAAATCCATATAATGTATAATTTGTCTTATTTTTATCTGGTTTCAAGGCAAAATATTCACAATCAGTTCTATTCTACATATTGGTTGAATGAATGTATGCAAACTTGAAGACTTGAGACATTTATGAAGTGGAAATAACACTTTCTAAACTTTGATTTCCTTAATAATTTCACAAAAAGCAAAAAGCAATAGTCAAGAATATTGAGGAGAAATTTTGGAGAATAAATCATTTCTGAATGTAAATATTGGTTTCTTTACTTTAACTTTGTTCACTAAATCAGTCAAAATATTACTATTATGTACAATTTAAATTTGTTGATTGCCTTCTCATATATTCTTTTTCTGCAGTATAATAATAGTTTGGTTCAAGAACAAAAAATTATTTAGATTTTGTACTTTCATTAATTTTTTATCTACTTTCACCCATACTTGAACTGAGAATAATATTATTTGATGAATTTATATGTATCTCATATTCAAGTAGATATAGAGACATTAAAATTGAATTAAACATTACACAAAGAGCTTTTGCATTGAAACCAGACAAGTATTGTTTATCCTTTCTTGTTGTACTCTTTTTTTTTTCTTCAACTATGTACTTATGCTGGCATGACTAATTTCTGCAGGTTGTGTTTCATTTATAACCCCCACCAATGATGAGGGCTTGTCCTATAATGATAATTTATGGCACCATATGATAGCGTGGAGGAATGAAACAACCACCTACATATCCGTAGATGACACATGGACAGGTTTGCATGAACTTCGATATCTACATCCATCTATCCTGCCTGTTTTAATGTGTGTCCTCTTTGTATGCATTCCAAACAAAGCATACTTTGAAAATTATAAATTTTATACTTAAATGCCTTTTAAAATGGATCTTAAATTTGATCTCAGCTTTTAAAAGTTTATATTGATATTAATATTCCATTGTTTGCATTTGACCACCAAAACGTGTGTGCATATTAAATAAGAGAAGCAGCTATTAGTATTTTCAGTGATAAAATATGCATACCCTCAGCTGATAAAGAAAAATGTGGAATGGAAGACTCTCATTAAAACCAGGTCCAAAATAGTCGAATTCCTGAATAAGTCGTTGCAAAGAAATCAGATATTTTCACTGTTTTGGTGGCGCTCACTAGTTATTATGTACTTTTGAGAGAGTGATGTATGTAAGGTGAAGTTGTTTGCATTTAAAACATTCACAGTGGAGAGAATGTTGGCATACCTCTATGCTACTTTCATGTAATGTGGCTGACATTTCTTTGGATATTGTACTTTTGGAAATTGTAAATGGTCTTAGCACACTGCTGACTAAAATGACTGCTCCTTTGTGCTCCAAAAATCAACCTGAATTTGTCTAAAGTAACTAGCCTTGGCAGCTATTAAAATAGGAAAAATGAATTTTACTAGACTAGATAAGACCAGCTTCTAAAAGTGCAATGAATGAATTACCAAATACATAAAATGTAAAAAATGTTTTGGCTCTTTTCTTTTACAATTTACCTCTAAAGTTCGGGAAGTGAAAATGAGCTAGCACAGCCAACACTTTTTTGAAAGGTGCACATCTGGAGTAATATAACCCATATTATACCCATCAATAATACACCAAAATAAAGGAATTAAAGGTTGTTTGAACAATACCTATGATATTCAAAGTCTTTTTTAAATAGCCAGTATAACTAGTGAGGAAACCAAGGGATATTCTTTTTTTAAAACAAAATTCTAACCCTATGATAAATACAAAACTGTAGAGTGCCACCTTTATGAATGTTTTGCAAAATGTTTTTCTAAAGTATAGGTATTTGTGTACTTTTAAATGTGTGACTGTGTGCTTTTAATTGAATGTGTGCTTTCGATTTTGTGTCTGTGCTTTTAATTATATGTGTATATATAATTATGGTTCAGTTGAGCAAGTATCTAATAATTTGGTTAAAGATTTCTTCTTTGAATGCATTCCCCAATCACATTAACATAAGGAATTCTAAGGCTGCTACCTCCTGAATCTAGAGCTACTTAAAGAACAAAATTTGTCTTTTTTTGTAAATCACATAGACAAGGGCAGTAACTCTTGCACATTACCTCTCCTAGTCACTATAGATGAAGGCAGTTTTTAAGCTACACTTCTGTACATAGCATCAGATAAAGGTTCCCATTAATCCAAGTCTGTGTGAAATTCAAATCATCCATTCAAATGTTTTGATTTATCTGGCTAATGATTCATTTTTTAAATTGATGGCTATTTTGAGAAATTTATCACTTTCCTAACTTCATCATTTTAGAGTAAATGGTAATCGTCAATGCATGTTGATTTTAAAGTGATTTTGATTGATTTTAATTTGTGCAGTCTGTTTATAATGGGTGTTATTTATCAAATTATTACATGCTGACATGTTTATTGTTTCTGTTATTTTATAATTTCACAAACATGTCTTTTGCATGTAGTAAATGCAAGAAATTCTAAGCAAGGGTATACATGCAGAGTTCTGCCTGGCATGAACCAGATGTATCTCTACTTCCACTTGAAGCATTGCAATTTGTGGTCCAATGAAACCTGGTCAGCTGTTCTGCAAAAATTAGATAATTTGGATTCTATTTTAAGCAGCCCAGTTGGCATAAGTCAGATTTAACTTTAGGACCTCTGAAAATGGGTGCATGGAGTATTTTTCAGATCTTGCTTGTAGTGGTAATGTCCACCTAACACAGTTGTCCCAAACCATAATTGATTATCTGGTTCTTAGTGATAGTTCTGACCATTTAGCCAGGCATATGGTTTGACACACACACACACACACACACACACATATATATATATATATATATATATATATATATATATATATATATATATATATATATATATATATATATATATATATATATATATATATATATATATATATATATATATATATATATATATATATATATATATATATATTTATATAAGGATGAGAATCTTAGTGAACAATTCATTCATATAGTGCAGTTGATGGTTACACATGTAGAGTGGGATGATAGTGGATAATCTGTAAATCCAGCCATGCTTCCAGCATGACAAGTACCAAAGCCAACCATTCTTTTGGTTAACATGCAACAAAATTGCTGAGGACAGCTGGCTTTCTCTATTTTCAATGCTTGCCCACACAGGGTTTTAGCATTGTTTTTTTTTTAGGAATGATGGTATTGCATTATCACTACTCTCAGGGCTGGGTTTAACCCAAAATGGAAGCAGATGATGTGTTATAATGCTCCTGAGAAGCAGTCCTACTCCACTTCAACCATGAAGAGGGCTGAGTTTAATTTTAAGGCTTCCATTGAGGAGATAAACAGGTGTATGCCCCACTGTAAAGTCAATGTGTCTTTTGGCATCAGTGTTGAAAAATTTTCTCCTTTTATTACAATTGCTTCTCCAGTTGACAGAATTTATGGAAATTGACAGTCAGTTGTCCAAACATATCTTTGACCAGGGTAATATTTATGCTTTCTTTTTGTAAAGCCAGGTACTAACCAGGTTGGTAAAAACTAAGACAAATTCCACTGCCTTCCATACTGAACTTAAAGTGTCAGATAAAACTATAATGGCAGATAACATGTCTGCCCTTCCAAAACTGGTTCAAAACCATGTTTCCACATCTTCAATGCTAGATCTAGCTGGCAGAAAAAATTGTCCGACCAATTATATGCTTCACTGGACCAATGGCCATTGCCAGAACAACTCACTATACCGTGGCTAATGCTTTGACCTACTTTGCTGATCTTGATGTGATAAATCATGATGTGTGTTTAGTGTTTATACACCATGGCTTTAAGGATGAATCCATTTGGCTCACCACTGCTATTGGTTACATGCTTGGCATACAATGACTTCAGCAAAAGATCAAAGTCACCTCATTAGGGTTTCAGCTCATGAAATTAGAATAATCTTTTTGATCTTGGACACATTAGAAGCTGTTGGCAGGCATGCAGTCAATCTTAAGTTTTTATCTCAGGGATTTAACTTTGTAGATACAAATCTGAATAAAGTCCAGGGTACTCTCCCTGCTTCCCCCATGACCACTGATTCAATTAGACCAACATGAACTCTTAGCTTCACTGCATTTGTCAATGAATTTTGACAGAAGATTTTAGTAATTATCTTAACCTGTTAGAGTAGTCAAGATTACATGACCATAAGCTGCATTGTTTGAATCGTGAGAACAGTCTGTCATTCACATAGGGAATCCAATCTTCCTACCCTAATTTACAGGTCAGCATTCCCTCTCCCTATTATATATTTTCCTAATGTTAATGTGATCTGGGAATGTAATGTAAGTGGAAAAAACAATTTTACAGCAAATTGTTTCTTTGAGAATAATTACCTAATCACATCACTTGAAGACCCTGCCAACCACCCTGCTATATGAGCATATTTATTGATAGTTCCCCGATGGTGAGCTGGTGATGGCCTGTAGAGTGGAGGTGGAGATAATGAATAAGTTACATAATGTGTTTTGTTTTTATGATTTTAGATAAAAAAGATTATTTTTGTTTTTTAATAAGGCTGTATCCAGGAAGTAGGTTTATATTACTGATATTAGTGTGATTGGATATGCATGCTCAGAGAAGCATAATTTGTTATTTCTATTTTATTCTATTCTATTTATATGTTATTTCTAATTGTTATTTATATAATATCAAATAGATCTTGCAACCATTTATGTCTGAAAATAGTTTTGACCATAAATGTAAAAACTGTCAGATAAATTTTCTCAATTATGCCTTTAAAAATATCAGAGGCAAAAATGTGCAGTTATAATTTGAACATTGTAATGGTCAACAAGTGTTATTTGCATGATGTTGATTAGAAATTGAAATAAGAGTGATGTTGTCTATCCCCTGGTCCATATGTTCTTTACCACAAGTTCTACACTGGAAATTGATAAAACTTTCTAGCTGTGTTTCCCCATGCAAGAGGGGTGTCATCTAAGGCTACAACATTTACCAAAATGTCTCAATGCATACAAGATTTGAAATAACTGAAGTTATGCTGTTTAATTGAAATTGATATTAGAAACTCAACTCTCTATCTGCTTCCTAATCTCACTGAACACTTGATAGCTATTATATTGTGCATGCTGCTTCAGCTTGCAGTTGTTTCATTTACACTATGTTTTTCACCTCATATTATGACACTTTCATTTTGTAACGTGTCTTTGTTGAATATATCTTACATTTCATTTACACATTCCTAAGTTTATAGTGATTGTGTTTCTTCTTAAAATACATTACCTGATCCCAATACCTTAAAAGAACTGCTACAACTTTGCTATATTCAGCCTTTCCATGCTAAAACCTTTTAACTAAATGTCAAAAAGATATCTGACAACTTAGATGCCAGTTTGATAGAGTGATTTCTAGACACAGTAATTGGTACAAAATCCCTTCAGTTATTACTTTTGTGTCAAGGTGTATTCATTTGACAGAAAGAGAGACCTCACAATCCATTACCAGTTTTCTTCAATATATACCACTAAGAAAGTTGGTGGACTGTTCACTTTGAAGTAGACTCCAATATTTCCAGCTTGTCTTTCTTTCATTTTGGACAAAGTTCTGTCTTTGCAGTATTATCACTTTGACTTCATTATATACTTTGTTACTCTCATTATTTATCTACATCAGTCATATACTAGACCCTCACATTGTTACAGCTGTAATTAAATATATATGTAGGTCTGGTATGTGATACAGAACACTTATAACATTACTTTATAATTTATGCTATGGTTAGATACATACAGGTAATTTTCTATACTAATATAGTCTCAGCATTCTGTATGTCCAGCTTCACTGAATTTACCTGTAGAGCCCATCTTTGGGCCTTTCCTACAGGGAACATAATCTTAAGTTGATATTATAGCATCTACTCCATAAATATATGATACTTGAGTGCACTGTGTCTGCTGCCACATTCACTATTTTACATGTTTATAAAGGCTACATATGGCCACTGAGTTCATAAGCTAGGACACATGCACTTCTACACCCGTTTATAATTTATGCTCTATATGTCCTACAGATTAGAGCATAGACAAGCCTAAATGCAATTTATAAATCTATAAATATTGTAAATATCCCATACCTCATCTTGACCTCATGAACTGGACAATGTCATGCCTATGAAGATGTCCATTGTCTGTCATGATAAATGAAGATCAGTCACCAGAAGAGTGATCTTTGTCTGGTTAGTTGAACAACCCAGTTTATATGAGCATGCTCATGGATCAGTCTGTTCCCATATAGTGCTACAAAGCACTAACTGCAGACAATGCCTAGCTTAGAGCCTAGTATCCAAGAGAAGTCTTCACTTTGTTCTCAAGTCTTTACATTTCAAAGGGAGCCTTTCTTTAGCAGCTAAATAGAAGTTACCATAACTAAATCAGGATTCTCTTTCAGTATAGTGATACATCGACCTTCAGAGCTTTGGCTGAAAAAACTTTTTATCTGCTGCCATAACAGTTACCTCTGCATCTTCCTCTCTTCATCATTGGTGTGGACTAAAGTTCTGGCATCAGCTGACTAAAAAGTAAGAATCTGCTGTAATTTGGGCTGCATACACCATCAGTTACAGCAGTTTCAAACTTACAACTGGCAGATGGAGATGCAGTGCTCTCTATCTCCACATTTCTAAAGACCATCATAAGGCCATGCTGTGCTTGCAGCCATTACCATTTAATCTCCATTTTAATGATCAGGTTGACAAAATCCACAAATGAGCCACTAAGGAGACCAATTTATCTACCAGGTTACAGCATCAGATACAGTAGAAAGATTCTCAGTAATATCATCAAAACGTCACAGAGATGCCTCTAGGATAAAGGCAACTCTGATACTCCTACTGAATCTACGATTGTCAAAAACCACAGTTCCTTTGAACAAAATCTGAAAAGAGTCAGAGACAAGTTGATTATTTTCACAACTGTTTCACTCCATGGGGCCCTCTCTGTCTCAAAAGATTATCATCATACTGCCCTTATCACAGCTCTTATTAGGGAAAATGCTTTAGTTCTTCATGGACAGCTGGGTCAAGATTTGTCACAACAATCAATAGATCTGATAAGTGGATTTCAAGGGACTCATTGCACCTCCTTCTTTGTCCAGGGCTTCTTCAGTTACAAAAGTCCCCACCAACCCATTCATTGCTGCAACTTTGCAGCAAGAAATCAATGATCTTTTCAGAAAAAGGGTAGTTGAAGTTATTTGCAGTGTGAATTTTCCTGCTTATGGTTTCTGATTTCAGAGGCATACATCACTCTTTACAATACTACCAACCTAAGTGCACTGAATTGATTCATTTGTGCCCCTTGGTTCATGATGGAAAAACCATGAGGTTTTAAATGCTGTCCAGGAGGGAGACTATGCAGTAAACATGGACTTAACAAGATTCCTGCAGTTCGCATACAAAAACATCATTTACCAGTTTATTGCACTCTCATTTGGGACTCTACATTGGTTTTCACTCAGTTCATTGACTGGGTAATAGCCCATATCTAGACCACTGAAATGGTGGCATCATCAGATTAACTGGACAGTATTCTTCAAAAACATAGGTGAGTTTTATTTTGGAGCAACACATGATATCCATTGTCAATCACCTTCTCAACTTTGGCTTCCTTTTCCGAAAAGAAAAATCCAAACTCAAACCATCTCAATATTTTCTTTATCAGGTATGGAGTTAGATGCTTAGGTATTCTGAGTGTATCTACCTCAGGAATGAACATTCAGTATGAGTACAATGGTGAATTCCTTGTTTATACTGGATAATCCATCTGCCCAAGAATTCCTTCACCTGCAATGCAACAGCAGACTTCTTTCTGGGTTGCCTGTTTATGAACCCATAGCAAATGACTATGCTGTCCAAATGGATGCTGAGACTTTGCCCATTGGATCAACTTTTCACTGAAATCAGGTTCTATCATAGAAGGTGGGTTAACATTGGCTTATGTTGGATATACCTCTATTAGTATAACCTGTAGAAATCACAGTCTGTTGGGATGCGAGCACAAGGGGATGTGGAGCACACTTCCTTAAATCATGCTGGTAAACCAGTGGAGTGCAGCACCATTCGCCCCCCCCCATTCTCACCATCATTTACATTGGCAACATTCTTAAGATGAATGCCAATCAGATAGCTTTTCATTGGTGGCATAAAGATCTGAATGGGATGGGAGTTCATATTCTGTCTCTCAACTCTTTGGAAGTGACTTGTCTCATATGACAAGGAAGAAACCATGTCCCCAGACCTTTATGTTCTTATTTGGGAAGAATCAAATAATACAGTCGGAATGGTCTCTTCATCCACTGGTTTCATTCAGATATTTGCAAGATATAATTAATTAATGTTGGACCTGTTTGCAACAATGTAGAATATCAATTCTCAACCTTTATCTCACCAGCCCCAGAGGCTTTGGCAGTTAATGCTCAGTCTTTAGAATGGAATGACCTAGATGCACATGCTTTCAGTCGGACACCTCTGATTTCAGAGGTGATACATAAATCAAAATAAATCCCTGGGAAATCAAGATATTCTGTCATCTGAACAAGCAACCACAATGGCAGGTGTTTCATACCAGCTCATTTTCTAAATCTGAATCTACATGTCTGGATCAAATTAGTGAAATTAATGCTCTATCAGTGGACTTAAACTGCTAGCAGTTTCAAGACTGGTCAACATCACTCCTGATGGCTCCTGCTTTTATTTTATTGCCAAGAATATTCTTTTGTTCATGGGGAATAAGACATTTAGTGAATTCCTTTTATCCTCGAGATATATATTCTGAAGGTTGTCTACAGGACCCAGTGCAAGCTCTGAAGTGGTACTTGAAAAGGAATGAGCCATTGCTTTGAGTGAGATCATGTCTTTTCTTACCCCTCAAAGAGGAATGGAATAAAATAACCAACACAGACACTTTCATCTTGGATAAAGTGGGTTATTCATTCTGCATATTAGAAAATGACCTCAGATCAAATGAATTTTAAATGCATTTTGGCAGATGAAGTTTGCATTGCTTTTGAGTGAAATTGTTTTCAATTATCTATGGCATTGGATGGAGATCTAAAGCCACTTTCTCCAGCTTTTATCTCAGATATTTCCCAACAGCTCCACATGACCTGGTGGAACAATGAGTACAACCACAGTGTAACAGGCTACCTTCCTGGTTTGTTTAACAATTTCATAAAGATGTGGCTTTAAGACTTTTGCTGGATTTGTGAGAGGGAAAATTTCTCCCTTTCAAATCTGTTCCTTGACATATGGTGTTTCTTCTCCAGTTGGATTATCTAAAAGCTGTCTCACATAACTTAGGGGACCAGACATGGCCTCTCTAGGGTAAGGGGATGTAACTCACTCAACCTCTTGCATATGCTCCTAAGTTATTCTGATTGGGCAATATGTTTGAAGCATAAATTTAATAGTAAAATATGTAACTTCAGTAACTTACCCAATCATAATAAGTATACACCCTCCCTGCCTCCCTGCAGTTATATCCATATCAAGCATGCCTTTTGCTCTTGTAGTAACTGATGTATTCATGGGATTTGGCATCACCTATGTGTTTAGATAACTTTTAGTCTTATAGTTAAAAAAAATTTGTCTTCAATTGTTGGATTTGCAAGTTATTAGTAGTTCTCCTAAGGTATTATGATTGGGTAAGTATTATTGAAGACAAATATTATACTCAGAAAATTTTGTTTCCTATAGTTACATATATGTACATGATGAAAAATAACTTATATATGATCCTGATGTATTGCCATGACATAAGCATAGAATATTTTTGTACCAATTGACTAAGAAACTATGCAGTGGCTTATAAACATGAAATGGTATTGCTCTATTTTTTTTAAAAGAAAAGATTCTACTAATCAAAGTTTCTGTTAACAAACATATTGTTTCCAGGTAAATGTTGTCCTTTTAAGAACTTGTTTCCGCATTTTCAGTAATAATTACCTGATGTATAATATTGTGTAATGTGTTCTGCAGTTTTTTCTCATTAATTTCAACACATAGATGTTTTATCAATGTTAAAATCATAGATATTTACTTTAAGAAATAATTAACATATAAACCTGCTAAACAATCTTTTTAATCAAGACTGGTAATGTATGATTGAATTGGCAATGGTTGTTCCTTTGTCAATGATAGATGCATGTTCATTTACCACTTTTGTAAATGTTTAGAAGAAATAAACAGAATCTAAGCTATTTTACACATGCAGCTTTAGTGTATCAATCGCTTGGATTCCTGGGTAGGAGTGATGATCAGATATGCAAAATGCCAATTATATTTTCAAATATTTTATAAACAGCTTTGAAATTACAGCCTTATATAGCAGGGAGATTAACATATCTGTGACAGATTTTGCATTATGACTCAGGGTCACTGTCTTGGATATATAATAAAAGACTTATGGTATTGATCCATTGAAGTAATTGCTCTAGTTTAACATTTTTTGGATAACATTTCATGAACTTAGAGAATCAGTAAGTAAATAGAGCAAACAAGTATTATACAGTCAAAGTAGGAAGTATTATCATTGATTTTATCCAATTCAGGCTCTCGTCAGGTTTCTTGTGCTCAGGGATCAGTGATAGGACCACTAACAGGAGTGTATATAGGAGGAATCCCTGCAAACTTTAAAATACGAAGGGAGGATAAAGATCCCAGAGTTCAGGTAATTTTTTAAAAACATATACATTTTGGTATAAAATTAAAATCAAGTTTCTCATATGGTCCCATTGGAACTTAAGTGCACAATAAACTTCAGTTTTACAGTTTCAGGTACTGTGGTTTTAAGACAGAATGGAGAATTAGCCATGTGATGCAGAAGCCTCCCATCTACATCTCTCTCCTTCCTTCAACCCAGCTGTTTTCTAAGTGATACAATCTTATTTATGAACTCAGCTATTTGGATAATGCAACTTCATGAAATATGTTTGTTTTTATGTTTTCACATCTGAAAATATAAGATTTTTCTTCATGCCATTCAAAATTTGGTTGTGTGTGCCTACAGAAGTTGTACATTAAGCAGCACAAAAAATAAGAACATTGTGAGCTTGAACAAATAAAATGTACCTAGCTTTCTAGGTGTAGGATGCACTTATTGTCTTTGCAAGAAAGTAAAGATTGCTTATTTTACTTCTCAAGGAATTTCTTCCTGTTTGGAAAAAAAAACTTGGTCATAATGGTAATCACATGACCCTGTTAACTATATTTCTTTGTGCATAATGTACTCACAACTGCAAATATCATATCTAGATGAACCATAGATATGCTCTTGATTTAGAGTGAACTGTGTAGACCTAAGTCTGCTGGCTTATTATGATAATGATTATACTAATGACTTTATTCAGTGAAGATGCTCATTTGGTCAATGGACTAATCTTCCATGAGGCCTACTACCATGACATTTGTGTGTGTGTGTGTGTGTGTGTGTGTGTGTGTGCATATATATATATATATATATATATATATATATATATATATATATATATATATATATATATATATATATATATATATATATATATATATATATATAATGGACAAGTTTTAAAGATGAGGCGTCTTTAGACTGCTCCTAATTTTGAGTTAACTTTGTAGATCTTGACCTGTTAGAATATGATATTTGTTCTATGCATAATAGTGAGCTGTGTAGACCTTTGCTATCAATATATTATGTACCAGTATTGACTGGTCTGGATGTGTGCAGTTTGTTCTGCTCATGACTTTGAGTGATTTGTCAAGCATATTATGTAATGGTAGATGTGGATTGATACTATTATATATTGTGGCAGATCAGTTTAAATAATGTTTCTTCTACTCATGACTGAGTAGTCTATTCATACCTCTAAATATATTTAATGGCCTCTATATCAATACTGCATTTTACTCATGATTTTGAGTGATGTTTTTGATTTGTTTGTATTTAAAGGAAGACAAACACAAATTTAGAAAGACCATTGCAGCATGTGATGGTACTGATATGAGATTGTCACTTTAGATGATAAATAGCAAATGTGTACCAGATTAACTGCTGCAATTATGGTATTAACTCATTAATCCCACATGCTCCATTTACATGTGATGAGGTTGTACCCTACTTCTGAGAGCTCTGTACCATCATTTTTGATACCTCAAAATGGGTGTTATTACACAAAGTAGACAGCTGTAACTCTACAATGATAACAAATATTGCAGAATTTCTACCCACATTGCAAAATACAGCATGGAAAAACATCATTTTTTAGACCTTATTTGTTTTATGCCAAAAATGGCCTTTTTGGAAATAGAATTTGTTTCCTGAGTTTAGATTTTTTGGCTTGAGATCAGTCATTGACCAT
The DNA here is from genome assembly GCA_016746295.1 of Potamilus streckersoni. Lineage (NCBI taxonomy): Eukaryota > Metazoa > Mollusca > Bivalvia > Unionida > Unionidae > Potamilus > Potamilus streckersoni. The sequence goes on along the minus strand of JAEAOA010000982.1, from coordinate 1,514,074 downwards.
TGGCCAAGTGAACATTTGCATCATATAGGATAAGTTTGAAATTGGGAGTTAAAATTGGACAGGAGATGAAAATGAATGGTCCAATAGGCAAAAAAATGAAATGTTAGTTTTTACCCATTATTTTTACATTTAACAGATGTATTTGGAGGTGTTCCTGAAAAATGTATTTTTTACCCCCATTTGAGGTGAAAAATTACTAGAATCTCTGTGGGTTAATGAGTTAAAAATGTAATTCATTTATTCAAAATGAAAGGCAGTAAATAACAGAGAGAAGTAAGTATAGAATGAAAAACTGAGATGTTCTAGTTTCCTTTATGTTAGGAATAATTGTTTGTATAATGATATATCTATTTACCATATTTTATATATGCAGCCACTTTCCTATGGATTCCAAGGGTGTCTCAGAGATATTCAGATCATGACACAAAAGTTTCCAACAGAAGTATGGAACACTCTAGACTGGAATGATGCGATCACTAATGAGCTTGCATTTCTGAATTGGGAGGGATGTCCAATCAATCTGGACCATGGCATTCACTTTATGGGACAAGGTATGGGGTACTCTGTGACTATAGCTCTTTATCATGTGCTTAGTTAATCCTCTAACATTATAAATATTCATGGAGTGTTACAATTTCGTTTTTTAGTGTTACTGATCATAAACCAGAAGAGTTTATTGGATGGCCTTTTGTCTGTCATTCAGTGTTCATCTGTCTGTTAGCACTAGTTTATTATTGATATACATAACCTGATTGGATGTATTCCATAAAGGTTTAAACACATTTACCAGTGTCTCATTTGTCCTAAGTAAAAATCGTGCTCCTCAAATGCCACAACAGCCATCATGAAATTTTATTTATCTCTGCTCCATCTCTGTAGCTCCATCTCTAGATGGTCATATCAATATGGAATTGTTACTATAAGACTTCCTATAATATCTAGTTAATCTTAAATCAAAATGGGGTTATTGTGATATCAAATATCATGACTATGACATCCATCTTGAAAACCATGTTACTGCCACTATACCTAAATGGAAAGTCATATTGATTGTGAATTTTCACCAGAATACTTATTGTGATGTCTAGTTGATCATAAATGAAACTGATTAACTTGCACATCCAAAATGGTGTCCACAATAGCCATATTTAAAGTTTTCTTATCACAGCTCCTTCTGATTGGATGGTCATGTGCGGGTTTTCACTAAAAAACTATATATGATGTTGTTTTTGTTTTGGATTTAATCTCATTTCTCAGTGCAAGAAAGGATGTACATGGTGGCCAGTATGACTGTTGGAGGAAAAACCAAGCAAAAACATGGTAAAACCACTGACTTATGAGAAGCTACAAGCAGCTTTCTCACATACCCATATTGGTTGAGTCCAAGACTCAAAAAACCTAACAGACAGATGTGATCTGGCCATGATTGGTAAAGGCAAGTGCTTTTGACTATTAGTCATCCAGGGCCTCTTCATAAGATGTCTTTTTTATCCTAAATGAAAATGGTGCTGTTCAGATGTGGCTGCAGGGGCAACCATATTGAAAATGGTGTTATTGCTACTTCTTCTGGGTGGAAAGTCACCAGAAGACTTCTTATGATGTTCAGTTGGTATTCAATGAAACAGGTGCCACTCTGCTATCCATCATGGCCACCACTGTGGCCATCATGAACACTTTGTGGTATAGCTAATGCACTAATGAAAATGGTGCCAATTGTGGCCACTATGGCTGCAATCTTGAAAGCTTGAGTTTTCATACTAAACAATGAGCCTGCTACTGGACAAAACTCCATTTTCATTGAAGAGGTGAGGATCCTAGGACTGCACATACATAAGGTAAAACCTGTGTCATCTGAATCCAATATTTCCAGTGTATTGTTTTTAATATTTCTCAAAAGAAGATAATAAAAAAGGAATGTAATTTCCAAAGTTGCAAAACGTTATGGAATTATTCAGAGCTTATCAAGGATGATCAACTGCATTGCTCGTGATATCTCAACAAAAATGGACTCATCAATGGAAATATGGATGTTATGTTAGTAAAGAAATTCCTTTTGGTTTGACATTCAGAGAATGTGACAGTGTTAGGGACCCATTGCAACAGTTGTATCAGAATTTGATGAATGAAATTGCTAAGTTCTTGCATTTTTTATATCTGAACCTCTTCTTTTTTAAAAAAATTTGTGGGGGTAATAAATTCAGGAAAAAAAGCAAACACTATAAAATTATTATAGGTTCTTTATATTGTTCTCAAAATAACCCATCAAAATGTCTAGTTTTAAACAGGGAGTAAAATAGCCAATAGTCAATTTTTTTTCAGTTCTCATCTTGGACTCAAGAGAATTTGACCAAAATTTAACAGAAGGCATTCTGGCATAAACACCTTTATGATCAGTACAAATGATAGCAGCTTGCCATGATGTTGCCTTCATTAATATGGAGAGCAAATAAACCTCAGTGTTCATACAATTCTGTTAAGAGGCCAGTTTTTATCTTTCGAACATGGCTGCAAAAGATATTCATCACTGTAAAGTGTATCATTTTGTGCTATCTTCCATGGACAAAAGACAATATTTAAAAACTGCCTTCCCTTGGTGCCACATGTATCTAAAGGAAGCAGCTTAATAATTTGATCCCCCCCCCAATAATATAGAATTATGCTATAGAATTTAATAGTGTAAAGGTAAATTTGTTTTTTTATATTCCCAGGTTATGCTAGGTTCTCCACAAGTACTGTCCAGATTGGAAACAACAAGGATATAAAGTTTGGTTTCCGCACACAATTGCATACAGGAATTCTCTTCTTTGCATATGGTGCACGAGGAGTGTATATCTATGCTGCACTGATTAAGGGAGCTTTGCATTTTGAATTTGCTAATGGAATATATGTAGGTGGTGCCACATTCAACTGGAATGATGTCAACCTGTGTGACAGTCGTTGGTACACAGTGCAGCTGCTTAAGAAAGGGCAGCAGGCTTCTATTGCTATTGATGGCATTGGCACAGAAACCAGGGGTGACCCAAATGTCCTTCTGAATGTGTATGTTATGTCCGAATTCTACATAGGTGGAATACCTCCTAATAGTGAAGCTTCAAGATTCATAAATGAAAATAAACTCAGCATACCTATGGATGGTAAGATGTTTTGTGCATAATTATATTAGATACAAGAAGTGTATCATATGGATTGCTTATTGTAAATCATATTGATGTGTGGCACAGGTGTATCTAGTCACCCCTACTAGTAACATGACTACATTGAAGCTAATATTCTTGAAATTCAAGTTATCCAAGTTCAACCATTTTTAATATATGTTGTTATGACTCTATAATCTAAAGTCACAGAAAAGAGTGAAAACCAACCAGTTTAGTAAAATTCAACAAATAATTTCTTTCCATTGTATGTAAAGTAAAAATTTGAAAAGAAATGTATTGAGATTTAAATTCCAAATGGTCATAAAAGTTCAATCACAATTCCAAAAGTATAAAGTCTTCTAAATCAATTCCAGTGGATTTCTAAATGAATTCCTATCTATCTTGAATGAGCTGTTGTGCCATTAACTTGGAATACTGTTGATGTGCTAAAAGTCATGATGTATCAAAATAATATAAACTAAAATCTCTTTGAATGAATTCACAATAATCCCACAATAGTGATTTAGTCTGAAGAGTATCAATGAGCACTTTGTAATTGCAATGAATAATTGAAATAAATAGATCTCAAATATCAAAACTGAAACACAACTAAAAGACTAATTTCAATATAGATGATAAGGTAAGAATAATTAATTCTGTTGATGACTAACATTATATAAAAACTTAAAACATAACAAGAGGACCAGGATGAGGGTTAAAAGTTCATTTTCAGAACATTCTAAGTCAGAGGTGCACACACTTTTTCAGCATGCAAGCTACTTATAAAATGACCAAACCAAAATGATCTACCTACCACAAAAATGCAAAATATATTATAGGCTGATGTTTATTTTTTTTAATGCTAATTGCATCTACTTACACCACCTTCACAATCGACCAGTCGATTGCGATTGACATATTGTGCACCCCTGTTCTAATTTAAAAATAAGGTCACTTAAATTTTACTTAGTTTCTCTGACAGCTGATGAGGTGAAGCAACTTTGTAAGCCATGGTTGTGTTGTCCAAAATTAGGGCAATCAAAGCTGTCAGCACTGGATTCCTCCACTTTGTTCAAATAGAACTGATGAAACTGAAAACAAAAGGGAAGAGATACATGCATGTAAAGTCAGATTAGTTGCAGAAGCTTTACTGTTAGTTAGATAGGCCAGATATTTAGGATGTTAATAATTAAATTTGGATGCAGAAAGGTGAAAATAGAATATATGCCATGTTTGTTTTGCAGATCTTTAAATGTGCTTGTATCCCCCATCTATTCTAAGTCTTCATTTTTCCTTCTGGAGAGCCGATCAGCATGAATATTATCTCTGCCTGGAATGTATGAGACATTGAGACTTATGTCTCTATGAATATACCATAACCAAATGGACCTTGACAGATCAAACTATGTGTATGTGACACATGTCTTGACAGATTCAAACTATTTTTCCTCCCATGTTTGCCAGATATGAAACAGTGACTGTATTGTCCATCAGTATTTGAACATTAGTGCAGGATTCTGCAACATAAACTGTTTTGAGAGTCAAGAAAACTTCTTTTAACTCCAGAAAATGAATTTGTTTTATTTTTTAAATCTCATCTCCAAGTCATCTGAATGATAATCTATTTTCTCTCACATAGCTTCTGGTTTCATTCAGCTTGATGAATCAGTAACTTGAATGGGGGCCACCATTGTGTATCCTGGCTATTGCACCCAGTCTGCTTAGTGTTGATGTCATGACTATTAACAATGGCTGTCTGCTACTGGGAGACTTGATGATTTATCAACATTCCTAAATACATAAGTATGGGACACATTTGGTGCAGACTCATCATTTAAAAGTTGGAACACATGCATTCATTCACCCTAGTTTTTTCAGTGCTGTTAGATGTTGGGTCAGTGAACAGTTCATCCAAACTTAAGTCTAGACAGTGCTGTCTCTGTAGATTGATGTGTCGATATTGTTTTAGAGTTGATTCACCACTGGTGTACATGTAACGGTCATGCATCATGTCTTTGCAACTCCTGAATACAGCACTTGAACAGTCATCAGCTCATCATACTTGTGTGTGTCATGCAGTAAAATTTAAGTTTTACACATTTTCCCATTAATGATCATCATCTGTTTCTGTATTCTTTTTGCTGACTAGTTTACGAACTAGTGCACCAAGACATGACCTATATATCATCTCCTGGAATCTCTAATGATGTCTTTGATTCATCCATTCAGCTAACCATCACCTGTTAATTTCCAGAGCAGAACTCCAAGACTGTTCTAGATATTTCTGTGAGGCTTGGTGCACTTATTAGACTAGTGGTCTGGATGAGCTTTTAGCTTTCTAGATTTCAGTAGTTCTAATATTTTAAATGTTTTTTATACATTCATCTTTCCATCCATGCAGTGATTATCCTCGCTTACATTTTTAATGAAATATCTTAAACCATTTAAGATATCTCCATGAAATTTAGTGTTCCTAGTCTAGTGGTGTAAATGTGCTTTTGCTATTCAGAATTCTTCAGTTTGAATGTTTTACATTGGATTTCATTGAGATTACTGGACCCCATAGGGAGTAGGAGCCTTCTTTACATTGCCTGTGGATTAGCATATAGGGAGGGACTCATGGTCTGTTTAGTCTCACCTGAAAGCCCAGGCAATATATAGATTGGAATATTAATGTTTCTTTAAAAAATCATTCCAAGTTATGTGGAATCATTGTGTGAAATCACTTTATAGAAAGGTAAACTTGGTGTATTTCAGCATTTGGTGGTTGCATTAGAGACTTCACACAAGACAATTTTACAGTGCTGGATTTCCGGATAGATTCCATAGAAGTTGTGAATGTCAATATGGATGGCTGCACACCCTTTCACATGGTCCAGGAGACCTGTGTAAATGATTTGATCCATCAGGTGTACAAGGGAAACAAAACCCAGGTTTATGATGTGGGTCTTGACCCATACACAGGTTAGTATACAATAATTGGACAAAAATTCACTGGAATAACATATTTTTGTAAAGTTTGCTGGAAAGCAAAATATTTTAGTGATAAGACTTGATTTAGTATAGTAACAAATTTTGCATCCATTTTAATCTTGAATTTGTGGCATTGACCTAAGGGCCAAAATTTAGTTATGATTTATATTAAATTTAGTTAATTGACAATGCAAAGTATGTTATTTATTTAATTGTTTTGCATAGCACTCATAGTGCTTGCTGCAATTTAAAGAGGCTAATTAGTTGGTTACACCTCAAACCTGTGTCCCAGAAGCAATGCTTCTTCTTTGGTGAGAACCCTATGAGGTAAATTATTTTAAAGCAACTTGGAGAATTAGGAGTTGTGTTGATGCTAGACATAAAATCTTTGCTTCCATTTACTTATAGTTTGCAAATATCACAATTTATTAATTAATAATTTTGCATAGTAATTGCAGTGCTTTTTTTGCCGAAGATGTCATGATTTTTTCATAGACATTTTACTGTTGTTACAATATGTACTAGCTTGTATTATATTATATTTTATTTTTTATTATAGTTTATGTATTATATTATATTATATTATATTATATTATATTATATTATATTATATTATATTATATTATATTATATTATATTATATTATATTATATTATATTATATTATATTATATTATATTATATTATATTATATTATATTTGACATATATCCCAACAAAATGCATCTGGCACTAAATTGAATAAGATCTCTTGTCACCAGAAATATTTAAAAAAGGAAAATGTTTGTACCTGGCATGATATATCACTAGGATATGTGAGTTTTTGAAGCACCACCTTCAGGGAAACCCTCTATTAGTTATGACATTCATTGGTGTGAATGACCATTATATCAGATCATGTCACTGTTTAAGATCTGGTTGATATCTGCTATTTAATGTAACTGGGTCATATTCTCCACTTTCCAGAATGGAGGCTGTGTATTTTGTTCAATACTTTCTTGAGTTTTCATGATTAGAATCACAACTATGAAAGCTTCAATAACTTAAGTAAAGGCCTTGATATTGATAAAGGCGGCAATTAGTTTTTATAAATTATCAAATTCAGATAATTTAGTAAATGTAGATGCAAAGAACTTGTAAATTTTGAGTATGAGAAATGGGAGCTAAGGTTGGTCACGTGGCTTCACTGACTTGATGGTGATAAGTTCTCTCAAGATTTTAAGTTCTAAGTGATAAGTTCTCTCAAGATTTTAAGAGCAAATAAAATAATCTTCCATAAAAACTAATTATAAAGCTATAATGATCAGAATTTACTCTTAAATATTTCTGAACATAATATATGTGTATCAAAAATATAAAATGGTTAAAATTGATGTTAAATGTAACATATACTACACTGCCTAACAGTTTACAGACAGGCCTGTGTGCATGGAGTCGAATATGTAACAAGAGTTGTATTTATAGCACACTGCACTGGGTAACTTTGTTACATGTATACAGAGGGGCTAAAAATGATACACTTGGCAGGTAGAGGGTTAATAATCATGTGGTTAATCATGCATGCATGTCAAGTTTTCTGGAAACAAATCAAGGAAATTTGTATTTAAACTCAGGGAGATTGGGTCCAAATAAAAGAGATTAGCATAATGACTATTTTTCCCATAAGTTTAAGTGTGAAATTGCAGATTGTACCACAACTAAGTAAAAGTAAAATAACTATAATGAATAATAGTTTCTTAACTTTATTAATTTTGTTATATGGCTGTTGTTCATGAACCCTGGAGAGGATGGAATGTTTCTTTCCAACTATTACATTTGTATTGTCTCTACTAAACACTTCTAGGTTCTGTCTGTCTGTTAAGACTTCTTGAAGACAGTTTAAAAGATTTTCACCAGTTCCAATATTGCAAATGTGCATAGCCAGGAATTTGGTTGTCACTCTGTGAATAATCACTGTCAAACACCCTTATAAAAATTGTTATCCTCTTTTCATCACCACTGTCATTAGACTCATCAATCATCACTGAGAAAAGGTTTTCTTTGCATTATAGTAAAGTTACCTGTTTGTCATACATTGGACCCAGTGCATTGTTAACAATGTTTGTTACCTTAGTTCTATTGCAGTGAAATTTCTGAGCAATTTGCAAGTCAGGAAACAACTTTACACAGCTCACTAAAATTATCAGCAACCAAGAATGGTAACTTATGCTCTGCCACAAAGTTAGCAAACAGAACCTCTGCTTTAGTGACACTATCTACTGATGTTGGTGCAAACATTTGTATTACTTTAGGCACATTATGTGGCGATTTCATTTGCAATGTACTGCATACTTTTTAAATGCCTTGTGAGAACATTTTTTCCCCCACTATAAAAATGTTTAAGTGTGTGTTGCAAGCTGTGCAGTATGCAAAGCTTTCTCTCTTTTCACTATGCTTCACACATTAAAATTTGCCTATCCAAGCAATGTTGAAGTTGCAAATATACTTTTTTTCTAAGGCATAATTTCCATCGAATCTGTAAGAAGATGTTTTGACATGGCACCAGAATTTTGAAAAAACCCTGGAAGTAGTTGTAGCAATATTCATCAATTTTTATGTATTTTGTGATTTTCCTCCCATGGAGCACACTACGTACTGTACAACAGCAAAGGCCAATGATATTCTGATTGTGATGTGCCTGACCTTCCACTGTCATATTGTTCCATATGAACAAAATTTATTTAGAATATAATTCTCAATGGGGATGAATTATATCCAAGGTTTATTTCTCAAATTGTTGTTTTAGCTGTAAATACATATGCTTGGCAGGTTTTATTTTATTTCCATGAGATTTTGTCAGCAGATCGGTAGATCAAAAGATGGGGTCGAAAATCAAAAGACTCCCGGACAAATCAGGACACTTGGCATGTATGATCACATCTTTTAGAATGTGTCAAATAGCTTAGTGACCAAGACTAAGTCCTGTTGCTTTTATTATGGGATTCTGATTGTGTAAGTGTACATTACAATATCAAGTAGTATTTCCAAAATGCATGGAACATCATGAACATGTCCAACAAGCATGGTTTATATTGATCAAATGTGTTATCATAAAACAATGCAATCTTGGCAAGAACATGACAATGTTATCTTTTTAACAAAATGTTTTAGAAATTGTTTTGTATCATTTAAAGGCATTAAAAAAAATTTATGCATTTTTATTCAATTTGTTTGCATAAATCCACATAAATGCTGCTTATCTAGAGTGTTGACAGCAAATGGTGCAGTATATAATTTTCTTGATTGATCAATTGTAGGTATGTAAATTACAAATATAATACCTTAAACAAGGAGATTTCTAATGTACAAATACCCCAGAAGGAGCATGTGCAATTTTGAAATTTGGTATTTTGCTGTGTTACATAATCAAATGGATCGGATCTTGTTAGATATATTGTACTGTTTGTCACATTTTCCATATTCAGATTATCTCTACCATATGAAGGCCACAAATCTAGCAGGAACAGCAACCAGTCTTTGGGGATATGGCAGAACAAAGGAAGGAGGTAAAGTCATTCAGACTAGACTTATTATGTATTTAATTTCATTTGAACTGACTGTAAAATGCCAGACTTTGACTTAAATTGTCACTGCATATTCCTTTACAAATTACTTTTAAATTAAATATTGAAGAAAGAGTAGTCAGCTCAAATTAAATTATTTAGTTTTCTTGAAAAAGGTTTTTTTGGGTAATATACACATTGCTTACTTAATACCTAGTAGATATTATAATAGGGTAGACTTAAAGTAGTTACTTTTTTGTTGTTATTAATTTAAGTTTTGAACCCTGTTTCCCCTTCTAGCATATTCCCCAATCACATTAACAATAAGGATTTACTACCCAATTTACTACCTCCTAAATAGAGCCCTAAAAACACCCAAAACTAAAATCATCTTTTCCATCTATATCATACAAATGGCAGCAACCCTTGCCTATTTCCACCCATTGAAGCTGCCAGGTGTCACTGGTTTTTATGCTTTTACTGTTGATCAGTCAACCTCCCAGAGAACCATTCAATATACTCCTGAGTTTCAACCATTCTATCATCAAATTATGATAATTTGTGTATTATAATGCATATACTGCAGGTTATAGAAATATATGTTTTACTAGTTTTTATGTGAATTTGTCACATTTGCAAACTTTGCTGTTTCAGACTATTTTTGTGCTTAGTTTATAAATATTTCATTGATCTTGTTGTCTCATAATATAAGAATGATGACTGAATGTTCCAGATGTCAAAAGTTTAAACTAATCAGAACAACCATGGCTTTGTTACACTTCTTTGGGTCATGCAATGCTTGTGACTTTGTATGAAGATATATTGTCTACTATTCTATGTAAAACAGCCACAGTTAGAGAAAGACTAAGTAGAGCACTGAACAGTCCGATGTCTTGAGCATTCATCTCAGAACTGAATCAGTGATGAGCATAGCTGGGGTGTTGTTGGCACCCATGCCACTGTCATCACCAAAATTGAGATGGAAAAATGACGTCAGCTTTGATAACTTCACTTGAAGTGGAGGAATGGAAAACCAGACTCTGAAGCTTGTCATCCCCACCATGCTGCCACTAGGCCCTTCTCATTCATCAGTTATAAATAATGATACTATGCAAGTGTGTAACCTTTTTCTTGGCATCACACAGGTTATAAGTCCTCCATCTGCCAGAGCTTGGCCTTCAGGCCTGTAAGTCAGGATTCATGGGGTTCACTACAAATCTTTATAATCCATAAATAAAGGTAAAGACACTATTGATACATTACTGGCAGCCTACCAATCTGTCCAGCCATCCTTGGATTCCAACTATGGATCAGTCTGCCAGCCAGATAATGACCAGTCATTGGCATCATACATCTGCAGCTAACTCACTCAGCTTCAAGAACCAGGCCACGCAGTTCACAACCATGAGGAATAGGAATGTCTGTTTTTTGTGTCTGCAGAAAGGAGAGCTTCTAGCACCGGAGACATTTATCAACAACAACAACTTATCCACCATGTTCCTGAGAAGGATATTGTTCTATTGGAAGCAGTATCATCTCTCCAAGCAGCAAACTCAGTTAAATATATCCAACAATATGGGATATCCGTGTACTGAGACACAGACGCATACCCTTGCAACAGAGATGTCGGCAACAGAAACCAGATTTGGCATTGCTTCAGCTGTCACAGAGTTATCTTCCCATGGCATGCCTATTTCTACACTACTGGAATTGACCTCGTCAACTCACAATTGCGGAAAGAGAACATTGCAGGTAAATACGTGAATTTATCTTTGCTTCTAATGCCTCATGAATTTGAAGATCAAACATACATTCAGTTCGGACAGTGGGACATGAAGTTGGTGGGAAAGTTTCCTGGTAAAATTTTGAATAGTATACAATTCTGCGACCATAGGCTGTATAAGAACTTAACTATTAGCAAGTTCACACTGGCATTTATTGGGTACAAGGTGATTATGTGTGATGCCTTCCCTTCCAGAACTCAAGAATTGGATCTCTATCAGAAAAAGATGAATAAAATGCATGCCCTAACAAAGGAAGCTAAGCTTTTTATGAGTACCACAATGAGTTTGCATGAAAAGCAGCCATTTACTGCAGCTACATGAACATTAAAAGGGATAGTAGTAGAATTGATCCCAAGCTATGAACGTATGTCTTATCTGCTTGCAAAGTTGTTCCATACCATCATTGCCGGTGTTTTGCTCACAAGTCAGACTTCTGTCACCATGCTGCACAGACAGCAATTAGTCAACAAAGACAAATTCCATCAGTGAATAGTCAGAGTACAGTAGATAAACAAGGTCAGAGAAGGATAGTAACTTAGAGAAGAAATTTGTAATAATTTCAATGGAACAAAGGGCTGTTTCTGTTTCGGAGCAGATGGTAGTAATGTGGACATTTGCTTGTCTTGCAAAAACAACATCCACAGCTCAAGTGCAACCTGATGGCAAGCAGGTACTGCCATCTTCAAAACCTCAATGACTAATCAGGATACAGCATTAGAAACATTTCAGGCAACTACACCCATCAATATTACTAGACTCAAAGAAGAATTGCAACACCATCTTGATAAGGGTTCCGTTGACTATCTTATAAATGGTCTCTGCTATGGTTTTCATACGAAACTTTCTCATCAGCCTACATATTTATTTGAGTTTAAAACATTTGGTATCAGTGACATCAAAACCTGATGTGGTTGATGTATTGTTACCTCATAGGCCTTTTTTGAAAGGCCACCATTTCCTATATTCCGGATTAGCCCCTGGGTGTACTACAAGCAAATCTTTGGGCAAGTACAGACTGTCAGCACCACACATTTCACTCTAACATGAAAGTATCAATGCCTTAATCAGCAAAGATGATTTTCTCTCTTGTATATAAGCATAGATGATGCTATTCATATTCTGGTGCAGTTAGGATTCGGTGCCAATATGTGCAAGACAAATATTACCAATGCATTCAAGCTAATTCCCCATCTGCCATCATTATGTGGCCTCTGTATGGTGTCAAGAGTAGGAACAAATATTTCTACACCAACTTAGTATTTATAGTAGAAGTAGGCCTAAGATTTGTGATACACTGTCTAGAGCGATTTTGCAGATAGCTCAACATAACTATGATATCTCACAATTACTGAATCTTTCTGGCCATTTACATTATGCATATCATGTGGTTGCTGCCCCCCTCCTGGTCAGTCTTTCACATCATATCTAATATCCTTGTCAACAACTGTCACTGAATTGAATCATCATGTAAAATAAATAGCGAATGTAGACTGGATTGAAGGATGTGGAGTGACTTCATGGTGCAATGGAATGGCACTGCTTTCTTCTTGGACTCTAATGTTACCCTTGCTACAGATGTTAAGCTCTTTATTGCTGCAGCATCAACTGTCGGATTTGGCAGTCTTACTGGAACTGATACTCTACTAAACAGAACTGTGGACCTTTTACTACAAGCAGCACATAGCCCATGGACACAATCTGTCTATCGGGTTGGGAAGCTTTCAATCATTTTAGTTCATATTGGGTCATGTGATCAGCCTTCAGTACCAATTGATGAGAATACCCTTGTTGATTTGTGGCATATTGCTTCAAGATTATTCATATGCGACATGCATTTATAAAGCTATATTTGTGTGGTGCGAAGTATTTCTGTGTCAATAGGGGAATATATTACCCCCTCAATGTCCCTTCGTATTTATGCTGTCCAAGCTAGTGCCCTACTACCGCAGCTAATGATGGGATCGAGGACCTTATTATAACACTAGGCCATTTGGACTTCAGATTCTTACTTTCGTTCCATCTGGACTTCAAATGCCATTTTCATGCACAGCATGTCATGTGTAGATCTACCATATCATAGACAAGTGTTGCCATATGAGCTGTTTTGTCTGCATGTCTTCTTGGATAGAGTGCATTTGATGGAATTGTGTATATGTTGATATACATTAGTTAGTGCATGTCAGTGTTTTCTTAAAGATCAGATTATCAGATTCTGTACATGGACTGATTGCTGTGAAAGGATGTGTGTTTGTGTATTCTTTCAGATGTGTTCATCAGATTCTTTACATGGACTGATTGCTGTGAAAGGATGTGTGTTTGTGTATTCTTTCAGATGTGATCATCAGATCCTGTACATGGACTGATTGCTGTGAAAGGATGTGTGTTTGTGTATTCTTTCAGATGTGATCATCAGATCCTGTACATGGACTGATTGCTGTGAAAGGATGTGTGTTTGTGTATTCTTTCGGATCAGATCATCAGATTCTGTACATGGACTGATTGCTGTGAAAGGATGTGTGTTTGTGTATTCTTTCAGATGTGATCATCAGATCCTGTACATGGACTGATTGCTGTGAAAGGATGTGTGTTTGTGTATTCTTTCAGATGTGATCATCAGATCCTGTACATGGACTGATCGCTGAGAAAGGATGTGTGTTTGTGTATTCTTTCACATGTGATCATCAGATTATGTACATGGACTGATTGCTGTGAAAGGATGTGTGTTTGTGTATTCTTTCGGATCAGATCATCAGATTCTGTACATGGACTGATTGCTGAGAAAGGATGTGTGTTTGTGTATTCTTTCGGATCAGATCATCAGATTCTGTACATGGACTGATTGCTGAGAAAGGATGTGTGTTTGTGTATTCTTTCAGATGTGATCATCAGATCCTGTACATGGACTGATTGCTGTGAAAGGATGTGTGTTTGTGTATTCTTTCAGATGTGATCATCAGATCCTGTACATGGACTGATTGCTGTGAAAGGATGTGTGTTGATTGATGTATTCTTTCAGATGTGTTCATCAGATTCTGTACATGGACTGATTGCTGAGAAAGGATGTGTGTTTGTGTATTCTTTCAGATGTGATCATCAGATCCTGTACATGGACTGATTGCTGAGAAAGGATGTGTGTTTGTGTATTCTTTCGGATCAGATCATCAGATTCTGTACATGGACTGATTGCTGTGAAAGGATGTGTGTTTGTGTGTTCTTTCAGATCAGATCATCAGATTCTGTGTATCGAGTGTTTTCTTTTAGATCAGATCGTCAAATTCTTTACACGGACTGATTTCTGAGAAAGGATGTGTGTTTGTGTATTCTTTTGAATGTTATCATCAGATTCTGTGTGCATGGAGTGTTTTCTTTTAGATCAGATCGTCAAATTCTTTACATGGGCTGATTTCTGAGAAAGGATGTGTGTTTGTGTATTCTTTTGAATGTTATCATCAGATTCTGTGCATGGAGTGTTTTCTTTTAGATCAGATCGTCAAATTCTTTACATGGGCTGATTTCTGACAAAGGATGTGTGTTTGTGTATTCTTTTGAATGTCATCATCAGATTCTGTGCATGGAGTGTTTTCTTTTAAATCAGATCGTCAAATTCTTTACATGGGCTGATTTCTGAGAAAGGATGTGTGTTTGTGTATTCTTTTGAATGTTATCATCAGATTCTGTGCATGGAGTGTTTTCTTTTAGATCAGATCGTCAAATTCTTTACATGGGCTGATTTCTGACAAAGGATGTGTGTTAGTGTATTCTTTCAGATGTGATCATAAGATTCTGTGCATGTAGTTTTCTAGGAAATGAGAAAGCAGATTCTGTGTGCCAAGTGTTTCATTGCAATTGGAATTCTGCAGTCTTCTTTGGAGTGTGATCATCAGATTCAGGCATCCGTAGAGTTGTGTTTCGCATCGGTAAATTCACAATGTGTAACAGGATCTTCAGATTCATTGGCATCAGGCAGCATTTCAGCACCAGTAAGGCCAGCACCCCGTGTTTACATTATGGGGTTGGTGTATCTATTAGGTCTTTAGTTCAATCTGTTTACTGACTGCAATTGTTTTGTGCATCCCACTTAAATCTCAGTCCTGTACTGTACTTCATGGGGAACAAGCCGGGGTCACTGCAGTGCTTAACATTCATGTTTATAGTTTTGTTTCCTCATATATGACTGTCTTTCAGATTCTCCCATCACAGCATTGCTTACCTACAAATAAAGTCTAGAGTACCTATTCATGGACCCCACGAGGAACAGGCTGTGGACATTGCAGTGATTAACTACATGGTTATAGTTTCTGTTTCCTCACATATGAATGTCTTTCAGATTCTCTCACCACAGCATTGCTTGCCTTACAAACACAGACTTGATTAACTATGATTTTAGTCTTGTTATCACCATAATCGTGTTTGCATGCAGGGATCCCTTAACAGTAACAACTTGTCGCAGGTCCATACAGTGGTCTCCATGTATGGTGATTCACAGTTGTATGGGTCGTATTATGACAATGATTCATGTTTTAACAGAACTGTAGGGGTTGTCCTTGTCCATACATATCCATTCCTTGGGTCTCACCGCTGCATACTACTGCAGTTCCATTCTTGGCATGCAGTGTCATTTTGGGCATTCTGTCCCCAATCCACTCAACTTAGACATAACAGTTGGGGTGACTGTGCCTCAATACATCGGCAATTCTGCCTTAACAGTCAGGTCAGTCAGTCAAACATCAGCAATTCTGCCTGGACATCAGTCATACTGGCGATTCCGTCTCATAGATAGGGACCTGCCATCAGGCATACTGGTGATTCCGCATCATACATAGGAACCTGCCATCAGACATACTGGCGATTCTGCCTCATAGATAGTGACCTTCCATCAGGCATACTGGTGATTCCGCATCATAGATAGGGACCTGCCATCAGGCTTACTGTCGAGTCCGCATCATAGATAGGGCATGCTGGCCAATCAGCCCTGACAACAGTCATACTGTTGATTCTGCCTCATAGATATGGACCTGCCATCAGGCATACTGGCAATTCCACCTCATAGATAGGGCATGCTGGCCAATCTGCCCTGACATCAGTCATACTGGCGATTCTGCCTCATAGATATTGCATGCTTCTCAACCATCTTACCACACCAACCTCATGCAGTGGAGGGTGAGACTCATGGAATGCCAAAAATGTATATTTATGTAAAGTATATTTATGTAATGTGTTATCAATGCTAATTAGTCATATTAAAGAGTTTAAGAGTACTTCTCTATTAGTTCTTCTTATGCTATAACATATTATATACACAGTTCACCTGTCAGGCAGTCCTGCTTTGGGTACATGAGTATTGGGTGGATTAGCAATTAAGTGATGGTCCACCTGTCCATCATCCATCTATTTTATATTGTGTAAACAGTTTCAGCATTGGTGCTCCCAACTCAACATCACCATTCAAATCAGACATAGAATCCCAGCAGACTCAATATCACAAATACCCATCAGGCTCAATGTCTATAGAAGACAAGTCAGATGATTCATACTGAATGGTCCATTCATCAATTGGATTTGTGTACTTTGAGGTCGACCAATGATTGACCATTATGCAACAATGTGGAACTATAAACATCCCACCTTTGTCTCTCTATTTCAATACCCAGCAGCTTGGATTAACTTATAATCAGCTTGGAGGTTCTGTGATCCTTAGCCTGTTAATTTACAGTCTTGGTACCAAAATTAATTCAGAAATTTATGGATCAAAAAAAACTTCAGACTGATTTTCAACACTCTTGTCAGATGGGGTAGGTTCTGCATCTTAGTCTGATCTACTTGATCAAGCGATAGATTCCAATGAAGCTGATTCTTCTCAAATAGCCACAGTCAATGGTATTCCATCCCTGTCTGGATCAACTCCTTTATTATTGGCTCATCAGGATTGGTTTGTGAGGAAAGAATTCAAACCTTTGATCACAGAGAGAATCTCATGAACAAGAAGGCTCTTCACTTTGAAGTCCAGTGAGGGAAAGTTGTGTGTATTCACTGACAGGTGCAAAAAAGACAATAATATCATCACTTTGAATGCATCAATCCCACAATTGGCTGAATTTTATCTCTGGCTTCATGAGGAAAACACAGTAGGCCATTATTATCATCAAAGGCTACTATTCTAAGATACCTCACACATTACAACATCATGGCAGACAAGATATAAAGATCTAGCAGACTTTCTAGCCAATTTGCAATTGAATAATCCCAAGTCCCTTACACTGTGTCTGAAATGGAATATCTCACAGATCCCGACATAGCTCAATTCATACAAATTTGAGCCTTTAACAAGGGCCTTAATGAACTTTCATACCAAGCTAGGTTTTTGATAGCTTTATTTTCTGCATGCAGTGTGAGGTGGTCTGTGGTCCTGATGATGTAGCCATGTTTAGTTGCCAATTATAGCCTTCCTTCATCGGACAGTCCGAGTCTTCATATGCTTCCTGTATTCAATAGATGGGTGAAGAGAGGTGTCCTTTCAAGATCCTGTCTGTGCTCTCAAACATTACCTGAAGCAAACAGAGATGCTTCAAGGAACAAGAAAATGTTTCTTTTTTTCCAGTCAAGGTCAGGAACAAAGATGTTATTCTCAGATTTATGGCTAAAGTGGGCTTTACTCTCAGCATTCTCTGAAGTCTTCATAGATCAGTCTCCACATGAAGATTTTAGTCCATAAAATAGAGTATTTTCAGCAAACCTTGCTTTCAAATGCAGTGTTGCATTATGAAACATGGAAGAAACTGTTGGACCTATATTTGTACCAACATGAATTTAGTCTGGTGAGTCTAAATGGCCGTTGTCCAGTAATCCATGAGATCTTGTTAATGTCAACACAGCATGGATGATGGGCATTCTTAGTGCTGTCACTGGAATTACCCACAGTTTATGTTGGTAAGAATTGTTTATTAACTCGCATCTTAGTCAGTTATAATTGTCACAGGCTTCATGACTATTGTCTGTGCTACGTCCAAAATTAGGTGGATGGGTTATTATTCACATAAGGAACTTAGCCTTCTTTCCCTAATGATGCCAGATTATAAGTAGTATACTTAGTGTTGTTCTCTTAATGCTAATGATATCATGAAACATATTTGAAGGAAAATGCAAATTTTCTAAGTTATGTTTCTCCAAAAATGCTTTCTGTATTTTGGTAAGTATAATAAGCACTGATGAATAATGCATCCTCCCTGAAGTTTTGACCCAGAATGAGAGAAAAACATGTAGTTTTGAAAGATAACATGCATGTGATATAACACATATTATAATCTTGATAATTTTTCTCCATTTCCATAGTGTAACTGTTACAGTATTTGACCATTTGAATAGTGAATGAAAGAAGTGACAATTATTGAATGCACACTATATCTTTCATTATTCAGATGGCCCATAAAAGGGTCGTTTTAAGGTTTGCCTTCTTGGCATCCCTAAATTGTATCTCTCTGTGCTAGCTAGAATGTACCAAGACAATACATTGTAATGATTTTGGACACATCTGAGATTTAGCCAGTCCTAACTGTTTCATTAAAACATCATGCTGAGTCAGTTAAACATTGCTCACTGTATTTTAGCAAAGATGTATCACATACTGTGTTTTAAAATAAAAAAATGAAACAAATAAATCAGATTTATATTCTGAAAAAAAAGCTAACTATTGATATGTTTAGCATATATATCAATGCTTTAGCTGATAGTGATTATATTAAAAGGCTATGCTGATTCAATGAAACAATGTCCACATTAAAATCACCACACTGTTAATTGAATATTTCTTACTCTATTGTAACAAAAAAACAAGCTTATTTTCTGAAGGAAAGTAAATAAATTGCAAAGTAAATACAGTGAAGATTTACCTAGATATATGCATTGTAACTATGTTTAGCTGGCACTGATTACTGTGAAAAGACCAAACTGAGTGAAAGAAACTTTAATCACAAAGTTATATAAAGTACTATGATTTAAGATGAGAAATAAAAATAAGATCCAAATTTATTTTCCAAAGAAATAAAAAGGTTTCATTAATTGGTTATTTTGTTTCACAATGTGTGTTACTGTAACAGACTAACCATAGTGGCCAAAAAAATGTGTCCCCTAAATGAAAACATTAACACTGCTTGAAATCAAAATACTATATTTCAATTCAAACAAGAAGAAATGAAGAAAACAAATGTATTTGATCCACAGTTATGTAATGCTCAACATTTACAGTACAGGTACAGTAATCATTATATTTCATTCTGTTGCAATATAGTACTTTGCACAGCTTTTGAAAAAACAAGTTACCAGTCTTCCTACATGTATTTTTCAATCATGGCACAGAACAAAATGCCACACAGTAATGTAAAATGAAATGAGTTTATGAACATTAGCAATCAAATAACAAGACTAAAATTTTGTAAACATTAATCATATCCTTAATAAGGCTAGTACTGGTAAACAATTTAGTTGCAATGTTCAATGGATTTAATATTTAACAGAGATTGAATGTGACACATGTAGGCAGCTACAATGCCTTCATTCATTCTTCATATCAACCTCAACCAGGAAAAACAGAATAAGAAAATTAGGTGAAAAGTGAGCATAATTTACAGCTAAATATGGTACCTAATAACATTACCTCCCACCTCTCCACAAAGTGAGCATCCACAATGATCCATCAAGCATCTTAAAACTAATGTCACATCTGGCAGAATCACCTGGAGGTAATGGGCAAGGGTTATTGAACTTTGTATGATACAGAGAAAGAATTGATTTTTGGTCATGTGCTGGATTCAGGAGATAGTAAACTTATATCCCTAATGTTAATAAGCCTAATATCCCCTAACATTAATGTTACCAGGTAAGGTTTTTTGGAGAAAGATGATTTTACTTTTTCACAACAAAAATATGAATAATATGAAGCAAATATTGTTTTTTATTGTGTATGGATCAAGTTATGGGATATATGCTGGATAAAATTGTAATGATTGAATTCCACTGCATTTCAGCTCCAATTGGAATGCTACCACCAAGTGGGACCCGCTCAATATCAGGATATGTTGTTGAGGTGACATGGAGGCCTCCAATTAGTACAGCTGGACTTCTGACTCGATATGTGCTACAAGGTTACAACCTGGATAACACAACTATAGATCCCATCATAATCATCATAACCAATACTTCAAAGCTCATAGGTCTGTATCAAATAAAACAGTTTTCAAACTAAAAGCACACTATTTTGAAAAGTAAAGTTAGAAAACAAAGTTCATTAAAGTTCCAAGGATAAAGTTTTAATAAAATTTTGTTGCTTTAGCACACAGAGTAAGAATGTTTTCTGATTTTCTTAAGTTTTATTTTAGAAAGCAAAAATTATTGCATCTGATACCTTTCTTACAGCCCAAATTAAATATCATTTAATGGGAGATTTATCATGAATGGTTTAAGGTTTTAAACTTTTCATTCCACAATATGTAATATGCAAGGATGAAGCTACTGACAGACTTGTCTATCTGTCTTATTGTAAATATTTTCAATTTTTAAATGTATGGTTTTCAAACCATTCAAGGAATCTCTATGATACTTGTTACACTTATATAACTATTGGTTCAGATATGCTTTTATTATTTAAAATATCCCGTTTTTGTCATACGATAAGATGTAGTATTTTATATGTCTGTTTGTCTCCCTGTTTGTTTCTGGAGCATAACTCTCCAGCCATTTAGAGCATTGCCAGGAAATTTGGTTTGTACTGGTATATTAGACTTAAGTGGTCCAGATGGGAATTCTGCGATTTGTTGGCACATATTGTTATATTGGTATTGGACTGGTGGTCCAATTGGGCACTTTGCTATTTGTTGGTGCATACTGGTATATTGCACTAGGGTCCAGATGGGTATTTTGATAATTATTGGTGTATACCTGTAAATTGCACTAGTGTCCAGATGGGTATTTTGATAATTATTGGTGTATACCTGTATATTGCACTAGTGTCCAAATGGGTATTTTGATAATTAATGGTGCATACCAGTATATTAGACTAGTGTTCCAGATGGGTATTTTGCTAATTGTTGATACATACCAATATATTAGACTAGTAGTCCAACTAGGCATTTTGCTTTTTGTTGATGCATACTGGTATATTGCACTAGTGTCCAGATGGGTATTTTGCTATTTATTCATACATACCAGTATATTAGACTTGTGGTCCAGATGGGCACTTTGCTGTTTGTAAGTACATAGCTCTCATACCATTAAATATGTAGGAATAAACTTGTACATATATTGGATTTATGATTTAGGTGTGCATTAGGCCTATAAAAAAGCAGTTTTAGTATTCTTAATGTGCTTGTTCATTTGTCTGTCCAAAACACCTTTATTTCCAGGTCAAAACTATAACCATGTAAGAAATCTCTATGGACTTGATGTTGTTGTTGTTGTGGGGTTTAACGCCATTTTTCAGCACAGCAAAGGCTATACATGGCGGCCAGTATTAATGGTGGAGGAAGACCCACGAGAAGCTACTGGCAAGCTCTCTCACATATCCACATTAGTCTAATCTTAGACTCGAACCCACGAAGATAGAGGTGAGATGGCAGTGATCCGTAACGGACAGCGCTTAAGACCACTCGGACACTCGGGGCCCCTCTATGGACTTGATAGTCCAGAATTTCCTTTTCTAATCACAACTCTTAATTTTCAATATTTTTAATATATTTTGTCTGTTTGTCTGTTCATCTGTCAATCATTCACACTCGTTTCCAGAGCATAATTCCAAAACCACACAAGATACCCTCTCCCTCAATAACTTGCACAAAACAGGGTCCAAAAATATAGACTGCTACATAAGCAATGGTATGCAAGTTACCAAGGGAAAAGGAATCTATCCTTGCTGGATGTTGCATAAACCATGGTGGGGAGTGGGAATAACAGGGCTGTTTAAGTGGGACTCCACAGATGTTCAAAGAATTTTAATTCCTTTTATTTTGGCATATGATTGATGGTTGGATTTAGATTAGAGTATACAGCTTGGCCTTACTTCAGATATTGTGTTCACCTCTAAAGAAAACTGCCGGCTTTGATAATTTTTGCTTCCAGAATTTCTGAGCTAATTATAAAAAGAAGATGATAAATCTTTTTCATTTTATATATATGGTAATTTATTCATTTCACTTTCAGAAGCTTTGTCAAAATTCATTTTTTCTATTTTAATAACTGCTAAAGATGTGTATTTTAGAATAATTCAGGCTGATTTTCAAGTATATGGGAGCAGTCAGTTTAGCTAGCTGTATACTTAGATCATGTAACATTTCCACACATACAGTACACAAACATTTAAGCAGCAAGCAACAAAACAGTCCTTTTAAATAATTCTCATGTATTTCCCCCACAGAACAGTATTTATTAGTTTCAAAGTCCCACACAAGCCCAGTCCCCTCCCACAATGATGAAAATTAAGCACATTACATTTTGTCAAAATAAGTGTTATGCTGAAAGATAGGAAAATGAAATTTGCCACAATTATTCCTGGATGTTACCAGTAAATTTTACAGTTTGAAAAGGTATGGAACAGATGATGTTTATGGAGGTTAAATGTTAAAATGTTTGCTTATTGTTTTAACACACAGGAAAGAAAGAAAGTGGATTTGCTTTGTCATCATTTATTTCTTAATTTCATTACACTTGAATGAAAGTAACATTTTCAATACATATTTTTTTAACCTAATGCAGCAGTTTTACATTTAAGTTGACTTCACCCCTGTGTTCTAAGACTTCCAATTTGCCCATAATTAAGGTCATTACACATTCAATACTGCCTTATTAGGCATATTGTGTAAGTATCCAGAAAACAAGCACAATCAGCTTATTTTCATGCATAACATTAATGTTAATGTACCATTTTATTTAAAACATCATACATGATGATATAAAAATAAGAAAAATATTTTCACAAATATTCATTTTTGTTTTAAGGAGGTGCTCTAAAGTTTCATAAGTGTTAGATTTTTTGAAGATAAAGAATTTCCCGTTTTCCTCACTGGTTATACAATAAAACATGTCTTGAAAGACCACTGCTATGTGAGACCACTTGTTTTGATGTAATGTGATTATGATTTTTAACGTAGCTTTAACAATTTTTCCGTTATATCGCTACAATGTCTGCATTGTGGCAGTTAGTGATGATGTTAAGCACTGGGGCATCATGCCGCAGACATGTAGCATGATGTCCCACCCAGTCACATTATCCTGACACCATGTTGGCCAGTCCTAACACTAACCTCTTAATGCTAAGCGCCAAGCAAGGCAGCTGTTAGTACCATTTTTGTAAGTTTTTGGTATGACTTGACTGGGGATCGAACCAACAACATCCCATATCCGAGGCAGATGCTCTAACCACTAGGCCACTGGAGCGGTTCATCCACTTCTCATGAGAGGCCACATTCTCTATGCAGAAATTTATTGGTTATATGGCATTGTGACCTGCTGTGAGAGACCACCTATCTTGAGAGACCATAATTTTTTGGCAAAAGAGGTTGTCTTTCAAGACAGGTTTTACTGTATTGGCTTTTTATAAAAAGACCTTGTATATCTTAGGTAATCAAAGAACTTTTAATTCCCTTTATTTTGGGGTATCATTGGTGTGTGTAATATGGGTTAGATTGTATACAGCTCCTTTTATTTTGGTGTATGATTGATAGGAATAATATGGATTAGAAAGTGTACAGCTTGGTGTTACTTCAGATATGTACCTCTAAAAACTTTTAGCTCCACTTCATCATTTTCACTTCCAGGACTAGAGGTAAAATGTCAAAAAAAACCTGACAATGTATTTTTACATTTTATATATTTGGTAATTCATATTTTCAGAAGCTGGTATTGTCAAAAGTCATTGTCCCTATTTTAATAACTACTAAAGATAATGTACTTTAGACTAATTCAGGCTGATTTTTTTAACATACAAGAGCAGTCATTTCAGTTAGCTATGAACTTAGATCATGTATAATTTCCACGAGTACAGTATGCAAAGAAATTTCAGCCAAAATATAATATAGTAACATAAATGTATGATGACATTATTTCCACTCAAAAGTTCATAATATCTGCTGATAGCCACCTTTACAATCACATTCAAAAATAATTGCTAAGAAAGAGCTTTTTTCAGGCCATGTTCACTTTTTTGCATAAATTACTTTTCTTTTCAAGATACCCAACCTGTGAAAGATCATTATCAATGTTACTGCATCAGGTTTGAACAAACTTGACTGGATGCAAAAACACTGTTGCTGCTTTTTGTTGTTGATTCACAGCAAAACAAGATTCCTTTTTCAAAAGTTTACAACACTCTCTGAAAGTTGCTTTTCCATAATGAACCATATCTCAGAAAGAAAGCCTTTTGTTCATTAAGTACCAATGGTAGTTTCAATACTGGCAAAATCAACCTGTATATTCTCCACAGATTTTCACTTTGTCTACTTTGCTGCATGAATATTGATATTGTTTTGTCAAGCATGCATTCTCCAGATCGAAAGACACAGGTATCACATTTTTAAGGACTGACAGGGTTGTCATTAGATTCTGTTTAAAGTTTCTGATAGTCATTTACATCTCAGCACAGTTCTCAGCAAGACAGCATTCTGTGGCACCCATTTTTAGGTGGATTTACTTTTTTCATCCAGGTAACCTAACCAAAACTATCCCATACACCAACTACTTGATCAAGATTGTGGCTTGTACAAATGGAGGCTGTGCATCACATTATGATGGAATAAACATTCGCACAAATGAGGAAGGTAATTTAAGCATTGAATTTTGCAAAGATAAATTTCCATAAACTGCCAGGGATGGATAAAGTGTGAGAAGGTAAGATTATATTTATAAAGTGGACTATGGAATTGGGTTCATTTTCATATTCGTGAAATATACTATGGACAGTTCATTCTTTGCTGAGTCCTGGTATCTTACTTTATAAAGCCGCAAATGCACCTTTCTACTGTCGTTTTTTGAAGTTCTTCTATTTCTTCAGAGGCTGAGGTTTGCTTTTCCTCAAATTTATTATTTGTTCTACATGTGCATCTAACACAGATATTTGCTTTCTCTCCAGCTTTTTAATGGTTTCAGAATGAAAGCACATGCTAGTTTCAACCTTATTTATTCTACTTTTCATGTTGTCTGAAGAAAAAGTGACTTTAGCATCATCTAGCTCAACTCTAATTTCAGAAGATAAATTTTGGAATAGTTTCTTTCTTATCCAATATCCCATTCAGTGACACATTCAAATCATTAATGTTTTGGTCCATTGTGGCAAGCAATTTTGTTATTTCAACAGAGTTATTTTTCCCCACTCTGGTTCCAATGGCTTGATAATTGTTGACCCACTTGTCATGATAGAATTTGTATTGTTATGACCACTTCTACTAACTCTTCTAGAATGAGTCACATAAAATTGAAATTTTTTATGTTACCTCTCTCTGGCATTAAAAAAGTTAACATTCACATGTAAAGTTTAAAACACAAACACAATTACCCATCAGTAAGGTGATCTAGAGCAGGCAATAATGCCCGAAACATTTCACCCAGCCAGCCATAAAATGGTATGACATTGTAATTGCATCAATAATTATTTAGTATTTTGCTAAATTTAGTGTGTCTGTCCTTGCTTGACTGCATTTATCATTGCTTCAAACCAAAGACATAGGGTGTAGACAAATATATAGCTATACCAATAGAGCACTGCCATCTTGGGCAAATAACAAACCAGAATGTCATTTTGCAACTTATTAGTGATCTGGGTGTCTTAGCTTTTGATGGATTTGAATTGGGAAAAATTTGTTCTCAAGATCATTGATCCATACTAACCCTAGGCAATATTTCATGAAGTGAAGCTTCTGCTCCACCATGGGGAAAGTGGATGTAACTCCCTCCAACTCATACCTGTTCTCGTAAAGTATTATGTTTAGGTAATGTTTTTGAAAAAGAAACCTGTTTTTGAAGTAAAATAGGCATTTTCAGTAACACTTCCCTGATCATAATATGGACTTTCCCTTCCAAGCACACCCCAAAGTTAAATAATAATAATAATAATAATAATAATAATAATAATAATAATAATAATAATAATAATAATAATAATAATAATAATAATAATGATGATGACTTTATTTAAAGAAGAAACTCATTTGATCAACTGACCCCAATTTCCATGAGGCCTATGTACAATGACCTTTGTACAAAAATATATAAAATGCACAATTTGTACAAGATGTGTGTTTAAACAACAAATGCTGTTAAAAACTTGACAATTGATCTACTACTACAATAAAATGTGTACAAGGCTTCAAGGATGAGTAAATGCAGTAATCATACAAATAGTAGTAGTGAACATGTGTAAAACTATATAGCTGAGTACATGATAACAAAAGCTTGGTATATGTCAGCTGACAAAATTTAAATAAGGTGGTATTAGATTCCATAGTTTGGCTAAAGAAAAAAACTCTTCTGATAAAGCTTTGTATCTGGTTAAGGTAACTATAAGTTGTTTTTTTAACCCTTTCCCTTATAGAGTGTATGGCATTATTGCCCTTCAATACACATGTAGCAATGTTACCCGGTCCAGTCCACTATGCATTGGCTTGTTAAGCAGTGAAGTGTATGTTATGTTTAACAGCAATTGTAACCATTTTATGTTTTCGGTACACATATATTATGTATGGAAAGATATAAGAGTAAAATATGGTCGTTATAGCTGTATAATTATTTTTAACACAAGAACTTGTATGTGCTTTAAAATCTTGAGAGAACTAGTTAACTATCAAATCAGAGAAGCCGTGTGATTAACCATAGCGGCAATTTTTCATATTCAAAATTTACAAGTTCTTTGTTTGCATCTACATCACTAAATCGGTTGAATTTGATAAAATCTAAGGGCTTCCTATCTCAGTCTCAGAGCCTTTACCTAAGTTATTGAAGCTTTCAGAGTTGTGGTTCTACTGGTTCAAGTACTGAACAATATCAGAGACCGCCATTTTGTCGAATGGAGAATATGACCCAGTTACGACCTACTTACTTTAAATAGCAGATAGCAATCAGAGCATCAACAGTGACCATGTGATCTGATGTAATGATCATTTTCACCTATGAATGTAGTATCTAATAGGGGGTTTTTCCCTGAAGGTGGTGCTACGAAAATGGCTACTGTTTACAGAGTTGCCAAAAGGTGCCTGTATGAATGTTGGCAGAGGGCCAAAAGGCACTTATATTAGGTAAAGGGTTAAGATGGATCTTATTTCATATATATATATATATATATATATATATATATATATATATATATATATATATATATAATGTGATGAATGATAGAATTTGGTACCAAACACACTACCCAAAGTTAGACAACTCTTGTGTGACTTCTATCTCAGTAAGTTGATGCACTTTAGAATTGTTATTATTAACACAAGTAAAATATGTGGTTAAGACCAATTAAGCTTATATTATGGCATTCTGTCTGTCTTCAGTTGTTTATCATCACTTGCTTGTTTCTATTTTTATTTTAATCCAGTTTTGGTCAGGCTTGGAATTTATGCTTCATTTTGTTAAGCTCTAAGAGAAATCAAGAGGTTTTAAGTGTATTAAAAGGGAGAGTGTGTCCTATTTTGGCTCTTGTATGGCATGGCAACACTTTAAAGGTTATATAGCATAAAATGGGCCTGTTCGGCTTTTTTCAAAATAAAGTTGTTGTTGCTTGGTAGATTGCAATCCTTTTGATTTTTAGAAATATCTTTCTACATTTTAATTGCTTGGAAATAGGAAATGTTGGAAACGTGTCATTTTAAAAAATCTATAATGTATGGCTTGCAGATTTTTTTAAATAGAAAATCTGAAACAAAATCCAAAAGTTCTGAATCACCAAAGTTGTTCAAATTATGCTATATTGACTTTTGTTTGTTGATTTTCTGCAGCCCCTGAGAATGTATCCACACCTACAGCAGAGGCTGGTCCATCCTACCTGATTGTAAAATGGGGTCCACCTGCCAACCCAAATGGACCAATTACTGGGAACTTCCTTTTCTGGGATGATGTACTGATTTACTCAGGAGGGGAAACATTCTTTAATGTCACAAATCTACAGGTTAGATAAATATTGAGGAACAGTTTCAGTTACTACTACTACTACTACTACTACTACTACTACTACTACTACTACTACTACTACTACTACTGTGGCCCTGAGTGGCTAAGTGGTCTAAAAGCACTCTCCATTATAGATCACTGCCATCTCACCTCTGTCTGCATGGATTCGAGTGAATGTGGATATGTGAGAAAGCTCACCAGTAGCTTCTCATGGGTTGGTGGTTCTTAAAATGGATTTCCCGGTTTCTTCCCCCACCATTAATACTGGCTGCCATGTATAGCCTATCATGTGCTGAAAAATGTCGTTAAGCCCCAGAACAACAACAACTACTACTACTACTACCAATAATAATAATAATAATAATAATAATAATTGTTGTTGGGGTCCATTGAACCCAACCATATTATAGATCAATATGTGTTAAACAACTCAGCTGAAGGAAATGATGCCACCACACTTTTCTACTGAAGAAAGGAAACTTTCGCAGCACAGTAAACATGTTCTGATGACTTTGGAAAATGCAACAACCCATCAAATTCCATTACATTTATTTATCTTTGGTGCTTACTTCCTCCATTTAAGTATTTTTTATTTTTATTGAAGATAGTAGTTGGTTTGATTTGATGAAGGGTGCATGTGTTATGTGCATGTGTTATTGAAGTTGCCGAGGACCAAACCTATGTTATCCTGCAGCAACATAGAATAATTGTAGAACATTGAGACTAAATTTTTTAATTTGGTTAATATTAATGCAGAATGATTGGTGCTTCAAAGCTAATTAGTTTTCTTTGAAGTTTCAACAAAACTTTTTTCTGGGTACTTTAAAAATTAGCTCTCATTTGATCAATTGTACTCTTTCTTGTTCCTGCCTTTAAAGGTATAACCTTTTGGGTATATCACAGTATGCAGGTACTCAGATGTCAGTATAAGTTGATTATGATATAACAATGTACTGTTATGATGCTTTGTTAAT
Organism: Potamilus streckersoni; assembly: GCA_016746295.1. NCBI lineage: Eukaryota > Metazoa > Mollusca > Bivalvia > Unionida > Unionidae > Potamilus > Potamilus streckersoni. The sequence continues at coordinate 1,484,530 of JAEAOA010000982.1, read as the reverse complement.
ATGGACTGAGAATTTATTTATGTAACAGTAGATAGATCCCGGTGCTTTTTATGTCCAAATTTGAAGCTTCCTTTTCATGGTGCATTTTAATTTCTACACTCCATACCCAAAATTGTATGCACAAGTTTAAACAGCCAGCAATATTGTTTCCCTCAAAATTGCCAGATGATATATTTTGTCACCTTTAATACAAAAAATTACAATTTTCAACATAGGCTAAATCCAATGTGATCCCTAAATAAACCTTTTACATGTTATTTTTTTATACTTTTAATAAGAATATTTTTGTGTATGAGAAAAGTACATGTACAGTCAAACCCACATATCTTGATCTCGGTTATCTTGAGAACCTATAAATGTTGAGCACTTTGGTCTGGTCTTGAAAAAAAAATCCTTTTTGCTATGCTAATTTTTTCTTGCTTATCTTGACCCCTGTTAACTGGATAACCCGGTTATGTTGGACATAAGTTTTGGTCCAAAGTAACAAGTAGACCCACTTAATTTGATGAAATGCAACTTTTAACATCTATCTCAGAGAAGTTTTACAAGAAATAATCCAGCATGTCCTCTATTATTGGTACCTCCTACTAGCAAGGATGGGAAAAAGATGGTACAAAACCAAATTTTACAAGTACAAATGCTAATCAACTAATCTCATCAATGCAAGGTTTATCACTTACACAAAGTGGATAAAATTATCTTGCAAACAATATTTTAGAGTAAGGGAAATGAATGCATGCATTTTTGACCTTCACATAAGCTGCTTTCAAAATCGACATTATCACATGTCCACACGCACCACAACAATAATAGTTCATCCCACACAGCATCATGAATTTGATCTTATCTGTAACTCGAACAATTATCAGGTTAACATCATTAAATATAGCTAAAAACACCTTATTTGTTTTACACAATATATTTAAAACAAATTTGGTAATAATTAAAGTATTTTCATGCTTGGTGTGAGCATAAAAGTCTTCAACTGCAGCATCACTAGATCATGTGAGTCACAATAATATATAAATAAAAACTTGCAAAACTCCAAAGCTGCCACTTCTACCCCACATTAATTATTAATTTGTTTTGAACATAAGTAAATAAAAACACCAACGGCATTGCAAAAAAATCTATCGCGCCCAGTATTTTTTAATGAAAATGGTGATCACTGTAACTTGATTACATACTCTTCAAAACAAACAGAATGAAGCAGAAGTCAGTTGATAGGAATTAAAATTTTAAAACAGAAAAAAGTGCTTTCATTTGTGTTGTTTTTAACTTGAATTTCAAATTCTTGCAATCCAATAAAGAGATTAACTAATTCTCCTTCTGGTGATGTGTTTTTGCCGACAATCACTGATCAAAGTTGGGAAGGATATGGAACTACAACTGCAAGAATTGAATAATTTGTCTTCTAACTGCATGAATGGAATAAGTTGGCTTCATACAGAATTTAATGCTGAGACAGTTAACTTTAAAGAATTTAAACAAATTTTACAGTTTGTTGCTACATAAATACTGACAACCCTGTCTTTTTCCAGTACAGAAGCAAAATTTATTAGTAAAAATGGGTATATACTGGTGTACAGGAACTTATGATGATCAAGACAAAAAGACTGATTTTCATGCACAATATTGGTCAGTTATATTTTGCTGCTAAGTCACAAGTCAACTGAACAAAACACTTTTAAAAAAATGATAACTATAGTCCTACATATACATGTACTTCAGTTGGCCTAGATTTGGATAGCATGAGAAAATCATTGTCTTGCTGAGGCAACTAAAGGGATGATGCTATTCAAAGGGAAAAAACAACTTTAAACCCCTGAGTCAGAGACATTGTTGCAGTAACTTATTGTTTTAAAAATGTATGACTTGTTACATACGGTAATGTCATTTAAAAGACCTCCAATCTTATTTCTCGAAGCAGGCATGACTAAATTATTATTCTTATTGTGCATTCGAAATGCCATTTAATTTTAGAAATAAAATAACTCATTTATGATACATAATCATTGTTCTACATTATATTTATCAACAATATCTTAGGACCCGCTTATGTCAATGATTTTTGACACACCCCAACATAATCGAAGAGCCACAACACAATCATCTTATATTAAAATTCACACATGAGCTCTTCACCAATTTTTTACACTTTATTTTTTATACTTTAAAGAAGGAAAAAATATTTGTTGTATATGAGAAAATTAAATGGATTTGAAATTTTAGGAGTCATGCCAAGATCATGTAATATCTGAATTTGTTATATTTTGGCATGCTATAGCAGGGTCATACTGAAAAAATAATAATAATAATAATAATTGATAGAGAGGGACTCATTTTGTAAAGATCTAAATGATTCACAGTTGATAGTCACATAATGCATGTACATGTCTATTTTGCTTCTAGTTTTCATTGTTAAAATAAATGTGCGATAAGTTATAATGTCCATCTAGTGGATTTTTTTAGATGATTTTATTGATGACTATTCCAGAATTGATTGTTGTATTGTTTGAAATGCATTTGTTTATAAAGACTTAGTTGCTCATAAAGTTTTAATTTTTCTTGTTAAAATATAATACATAGTATAATAACCACAAAACTGTAAAACAAACGTTGGCAAGCATAATACGGTGTGATATCATTGACTTGAGGATTTGAAGTGTTTCGAAAAGTTAAATCCAGTGCAGTCTTAGCATTAGGAAGAAAACAGAATTCAGGAGATCAAAAGGAGAAATCATGTAGCATGGCATAGATGCTAACTTTGTTGCATTTCAATTAATGGTATGAATCAGTAATATTCAGTAATGATGGATAGTAGAAAAAATAATCTTTTCATATGGAGGCAAGTTGGCAAAGGCTGGACCCAACAATATTTGTCACCTGTCCCCTTTCATTCCATTGTTCATGGTTCATGCAACTGGAGCTCATGATAACTGGGTCTGGCCTGTAATTACATGCTTGTTCCCAACAAATTAGTGCATAGTCCTGGACAACTATGGACCTTTTCATACAGCTCACATATTTCAGCAGCATAAACATGAAAGTCTCTAGTCAAAGCAAGACATGGAACAGGCAGTTAGAACTGTGTAGACCTCACTACCTTAAAATCATATTCAGAATCAGTGTAACTCAAACCAAAAAATACTATTCGTTTTCCCAATGAGCAAGTATAGTACAAGAGCCCATTCTTATTACTATTATGTTTCATACATATAAGTAAGTGCTAAACCAAAACTCAGCCGATCTGTCCCACTTTCCTGAAATCCATTATAATCATGTACATTCAAAGTGATACTTTGTCATATGTTGAGATTATCCACCAGTAATAATTTACTTAGTAAATGTGTTTAAGTCAGTGGAGAATTTATGTGATAGTTGATGTCCTCTGCTCTCCCAGTGATTTAGCTGAGCCCAGAGATAATATCACTGATGAAAGTGTGATTTTAGTTCTTTCATGGAGAAAGAAATGGCTGTTCTTGGAAACAATTACCATAAATAGGTTGCTGTTGAGTTAAAACTTTTTTTTACAGTACCTGACTGTTTTGAAAGTGGCTAATTCTGCCATATTTACCTACCTGAGAGATAATTTTTTTTTATTAATTAAATAATGATTGTGCAAATATGCAGATCTAATATCATTTAGAATTTCACAAGTCTCAAGCAGTCATTTGCCATTAGGGTACAGAATTTTGCAAATAACAGTTCATTGTATACTATCACTGTTTTGATGCACAATTTTGACAGCTATGAAATGGAGCTTTTCAAGTTTGTTAGTATTGGTTTAAACTATGTATTAGAAACATCACAATAAATTCATATCAGATTGGCAGACTGAGCAATAAATTTATTTTAACTCATTAAGCCCACTTGCCACATTTATATGAAGTTGTACCCTACTTCTGAATTCTGCACGATCAGCATCATTAAATGATATGCCAAATTAGGTGTAATTGCAGAAAAGTATACAAATGTGGTTCTACAGTGATACCAAAAAATATAGACTTTCTTTTTGAATTACAAATTTGAGGTAAAACCTATAATTTTTTATACCTGTTCTTTGGGAGGCCAAAAATTACAGGTTGGAACCAGAATTTGTTTCAAGATTTTAGACTTTGACCTGAAATCTAAAGCAGACCAGTCTGAACAGCACTTGGACATGTGAACGTTTGCAAAAAGTAGGATCGGTTTTTGATTTGGAGCAAACAGTGGCCAGGATATGAAGATGATGGGTCAAACAATAAACATTCAAATTTTTATCCTTCTACACATGTGGAAGCAACACAGCCAAACTAAAACAGTGTCTTTAACACAACTTGGCATCTGTATAAAGAAAATTGTCTCAGAAGCAGATGTATTTGGAAGTATTCAGAAGTAACTCCAAAAACAAAATCACCTCACCCAATTTCAGGTAAAAATGACAAGAATTCCCAAGGGTTAATGAGTTAAATTCTCCTCATTAACGATAATTTCTACATGGACAGTCATTTGATCTGAGGAATGAAAGATACAAAGCAGTTAAAGGCCAAGTCCCAACTTATATGGTTAATACAATAACATTAGCTTCTGATTATTAGCTGTGGAATAGCTTTCAGCATTTCATAGTTGTTAAAGCATGGAAAGTAATTACAAGTTGCAGGGATTAATTCTTCTAAATGTCCTGTTTCATGCTTTATTACATTAGTGCTTTTTTAACAATAAAATCAGAATTGAAAAACAACTAGCTTGACCACTCTCCATTTTCTTATCTAGGTGTACACAGCCTATAGGTTTTATGTTCGTGCCTGTACCAGGATTGGATGTACAAATGGATCAAGAGTTGCATTAAGTACAGCCCAGCTTCCTCCTACCTATATGAAACCACCACGCCTTCTAGCTCTAGGTAACATTTTCTTTCACACTAATTTGTGTTTTACACAGGAACTATATGCTTTATTTATCTGAAACTGAACAGCAAATTCAAACAACTAACCATAATTTTCTCCTGATAAGTTCATGTTTGATTAAACTCCCATCTTCCACTGTTAAAAGTTTTTGTCAGAGTTCTATTTGAGAATGCTTTTTTCTGATGACAAGCCTACCACACATACCTGCTTTTTAATCAAGTTACAATGCTAGGCTCTTGGATTTTTTTTTGTTTCATGAAAGCTTAGATGCTGTGGTCATTGAGGTGGTGGAACTAGGTATAGCCAGCCAAAAAAAGTGCCAAACTTGATTGGTGGTCATGTATCCATGCATATCCTGGAATTGATGACTGAACCTGGGACTGCAAATGTGTAATACATAAAGTAAAAAAAAAAAAAAATATGAAATTCCAAACGAACTCCTTGTCATTCGATTCATTGATGTAAATCATGCTTCAGCTTAATTAGATTTAATGTGTTACACATATCTGTGTGGGGGACATGTATATGTAATCTATATCTTTAAAGAGGAGACGTGTTACCCATATCTCTGATGCAGAAATATACAAGGTACCCATATCTATGAAAGAGACATGTATGTTTTATTCATATCTTTGATAGGGACAAGTATGTATTATTCATATCTGTGAAGGAAACATGTAATAATAATAATAATAATAATAATAATAATAATAATAATAATAAAAATAATAATAATAATAATAATGATGATGATGATGATGATGATGATGATGATGATGATGATGATGATGATGACTTTATTTAAAGAGGCAGCTCAGTTGGTCAATCTTCCATGAAACATTCTATGATGAAATTTGTATATATAATGTACAATTCTTTCAAGATGAAGGTGTTTTTAGACAACAAATTCTATTTAAAACTGGACCATTGATTTACTACAGTACTACAATAAAGTATGCACTAGGCTTCAAGGGTAAGTACATACAGAATTCATGCAAATAGTAGTAGCAAACATATGTAAAACATCATAGGTGAGTACATGATAACAGTATTGTGAAAAGTAGTAGTATTGGATTAAATAAAATAATACATAATAGCTTCACAAAAAGCAAAATTGTTCTAATAAAACTCTGAATTTGGTTTAAGTAAATATAACTTTTTTGAGTTGGATCTTAGTTTGTTCATATTTTCTTTTTTAATAAATTTAAAGTTATATTTAAGATAATCAGGAGCCAAACCATGTAAGGACTTACATACTAGTAAACCCTTTTGAATCTGAATTCTCTCTTGAAATGGAAGCCACTTTTGGGTTTTGAAAAGATTTGTTAATGGTGTAACTAAATCAGCATCAAGAAAAACACTAACTGCTCTTTTTTGAAATTTCAGTAAATTTCTTTTCTGAAATATCAGTAATAATTCCTGATTTTCTGTACCACTATTACCCCAGATAAAACAGCAATATTCTAGGTGTGGCATGGTATATGGATTGTAGAATATCTTTCTCTGTTCTGAGGGAGATAAGATTTTATTCTGTTCAAGAGATAAATAAAAGCAGTGAGTTAACTTTTTTCATGACCATATCAACTTGTATTTTCCAGCACAAGATATTGTCTGTCATGATGCTAAGTAGTTTTTAATTTTCAGTTTGTTGTATATAAATTCCTTTAACATTACTTTGAAAGCATTTTTCTCATTTTGTTTTTCTTGCTTGACTTGTATGTTTTATCACATGTTGTGAAGACCATGTTTCTCTATTCTCCTAGGTACACGGAGTGTTGAAACCAGGTGGGAGAAACCAGAGCAACTGAATGGAGTTTTGCAGCGGTACATTTTGTATACCTCAGTTGATAAATCCCTGATTGGGGAAGAGGTCTACAATAACACTGATTTCTTTCTGGATTATGTCATCTCCAATCTTACAGCTGGAACAACTTACTACATCAGAGTTGCAGTGAGTACATACTAGTGTGAATTCATATTGGTTTTTGAGCATGTGTTACTTGTTGAGCATGTGTTACTTGGCTTTTTTCCAGTGATATAATAAATAGACAATAGGAAGAAATTGTTCTAAATTACCCCAACTTTCATCTTTTGGGTGGCAATCCATTTACCGATGTTTACCAGTATAAGCCAGTTATGTTACAGATCAGGTTCATTCAAGTTGATTCATTGTCAAGTTGGGTCCAGACTCTTTACACTATGTGGTCCTATTGCATTCCATTTGATCTAAGCACTTTACAGATCTTGTGATAAAATAGAACTACAGAGTGTCACCTTTGTCGCTTCAGTCCCAGATCCAGAGGCTTGGGCTGTGGCTGTTATGGCATTCAGTTTGGATGAGTTTTGAAACTACACTCTGACTTCTCTAATTCTAAGTGCTAGGCTCACAAACCATTTCTGATAGCTGCCCTCTGATGGGACAAAGTTTTTGGGTGGATATTTTACCTACCTAATTGACCTAGTGATAGATGTCCCTAGGAACTCTTTGCAAAGTCCAACCTGCTTAAACAACTTTGGTCACAAGTATTTGATATATATGTCCAGAGAGCCTTCTTCCAGCCTGGCCCATGTTGATCCATATCCAGACAGTCTTCTTCTTATCTGGCCCATGTTGATCCATATCCAGACAGTTTTCTTCTTGTCTGGCCCATGTTGATCCATATTCAGACAGACTTCTTCTTGTCTGGCCCATGTTGATTCATATCCAGACAGACTTCTTCTTGTCTGGCCCATGTTGATCCATATCCAGACAGTCTTCTTCTTGTCTGTCCCATGTTGATCCATATCCAGACAGACTTCTTCTTGTCTGGTCCATGTTGATTCATATCCAGAAAGACTTCTTCTTATCTGGCCCATGTTGATCCATATCCAGACAGTGTTCTTCTTGTCTGGCCCATGTTGATCCATATCCAGACAGTGTTCTTCTTGTCTGGCCCATGTTGATCCATATCCAGACAGACTTCTTCTTGTCTGGCCCATGTTGATCCATATCCAGACAGACTTCTTCTTATCTGGCCCATGTTGATCCATATCCAGACAGACGTCTTCTTGTCTGGCCCATGTTGATCCATATCCAGACAGTGTTCTTCTTGTCTGGCCCATGTTGATCCATATCCAAACAGACTTCTTGTCTGGCCCATGTTGATCCATATTCAGACAGTCTTCTTCCTCAGCAGCTTGGCCCATGTTGATCCATATCCAGACAGACTTCTTCCTGCTTGGACCATGTTGATCCATATCCAGACAGACTTTTTGTCTAGCCCATGTTGATCCATATCCAGACTGACATCTTCCTGCTTGGCCCATGTTGATCCATATCCAGACAGACTTCTTGTCTAGCCCATGTTGATACATATCCAGTCAGTCTTCTTCCTGCCTGGTCCATGCCAGGATTCAGATTATTTCCAGTTTAGATTGGATGATTCCATGGTGCTAATGAAGCATCCATGTTGCAGTGCTAAGAACTAGTCATATTCTGTGGGCAAACAGGAAGTGGTCTTCTGCTTTCTGTCTCTAATGGATTGATATGTCAAGAAAGGGAGTGATACAAGATACTGTTTGTGCCCTAAAACACTATTTGATATGCATGGAGAAAAGTTCTGGGGCCCAGCAAGTCTCTTTCTTCCAGTAAAGGCCCAAAATGAAAATTTAATCCTACAAGCCTTAGTGTCTTGGCTGAAGTGATACACTTGACATAATCTGAACAATTTCTGTGAGCCTTTTGTTTAATAAATTAGGTTTCTCCAAGATTATTTGCATGTCACTTTACTGTGAAGACAACCCCCAACTCCCTGTAATGTGAGCATCCACTTTTGTTTCATTCAGACTTCAACTGGTAAACATCCAATATACAGATAACAACTTAGCAGTTAAGGGAAAGGGAGAAATTTAAAATACTTTCCTTTTGTAGATATGTTAATGTAGATGTAGCAAATTTTTCCTCTTTTGGGGAGCACTGGAATTGAGAGATAGTAGAGAGTACTTCCAAACATCATTGTGATTTGGTAAGTATTCCTGGAAAATAAAACATAATTTATTTAAATTAAATTTGCTTTTCCTGGATTAATCTAACTGACTATTATTAGATAATCAGTCTATGAAACAATAGTGCCCCACTGCATTAGTTTCAGGCATATTCATAAATTTAATCACCAACAACTAGCTTAATTTTGCAAAACCCAAAATTGTATTATCAGGATGAAAGGTACTTTTATACCATGCTAGAGGTAATATTTGTGTCCATACAGCCAGCCAGCCTGACAACTGGCACTCATATGACCCAGTTGTCGGCAGAGACATCAATTTGGGCCTGAAAATATTGAAACAAAAATCCTTCCAAGACCTGCAACAGCTACTTAATAGTGTGGTTTGTATAGGACCTATAGTTGACTCAGTCTCTATTGCTTTATATCAACATTCTCAGGAGTTCCTAGACCCCCTTCTGAGAACCCCACTGATAAACAAGCCTGGGGGGCAGTCTCATGTATGGCTTGTTTTCTTGACAGACCAACACAACACTCACTCTCCATTGCAATGGCTGCCTTTATTACCTTATATCAGCTTCTCATGACCATGGTTCATTCTCTGATTACAGCTGCTATCTTCCAGCCTCCTATTCTGAGGAGAGCAGGAAAAAGGCTGCCAAAAATGTAAATTCTGATAGGCACAGTGACCAGGAATCCATCACCTGTTTCCTGATGGAGACTAGGGAAGTAAATTAACCTCTAGAGAAAGAGACCCAGTTTACTAGAGCCAACAACAACGATGCATCTTCTCTTCAGGACAGCTTTCCTGTAAAAAATGCCATTCTTGAGCCACCCATTTCTGACATACTGCATACATGCCAACCCCTCAAGAGGTATAAGCATAATTATTGCTATTTAAATGGCATAAGTAGACTAATTTGGGCATAACAAATGTAATCTCTATATTTGTATGCCTGAAATAGGGAAGTAGATTGACCTCTAGAGACAGAGACCCAGTTTACTAGAGCCAATTAGGATGCAACTTCTCTTCAGGACAGCTTTCCAGTAAAAAATGATGCCATTCTTGTGCTACCCTTTTCTGACATACTGCATACATGTCAACCATTCGAGAGGTATAAGCAGTTATATTTACATGCCTGAATTACAGCACATATAAATAAGATGTATTTTTACTATTAACTTGGTTCTGTTGTTGGTAAAAATTCTTGTCAGAAGAGCAGAATTTATATGGATTATAACCTTTTGGGATTAAAAAAAACAACATAAACGCCGATAATTCCGTGCAACTAGTTTCACATATAATATATGCTTCTTCAGGCACAAAATGTTTTGAAATAAACGGATGACGTCTTTACAGGCTAAAATAACAATTATGTCATTACGAAGCTTCATTTAACACATTTTAACACCCATAATCACTGTCTACTCGATTTTTCTTTCATGCCAATAGATATTGTGCATGGAGACATGAACAGACTTATAAAAGAGACTTATTGGATACATAAATTAGATACTTTGTATCCTAATGGCCTTAATACCAATGTATTATATAAAATTGTATAATTTTCTTTTCAATTGTGAAATTGTATATCTTTTATAACACTATAATTGTATGTATGACTGTTTGTCTCTATTGTATTTTATTATTTTACTGATATGGATTATAACCAGAATACCAACACAAAATATATTGAAAAATTATATTCAGCTTCCTAGTCTTCACTGAATGATTGTGAACTGGAAATGAGCAATGAAGTCAGGTACTCAGTGTACTGTATTACATTACTCTCATATACTTATTTTAAAACTTGTAAAGTGGTAGTGATTTATCCTTTTTCTGATCTGACATGTTTTGAAGTATGAAAATTTCCATCTGCTCTAACATTTTTTGTTATACAAAATTCATAACTCGTACCATAAAGCATTTCATTTAACATCTGGTGACATTTTCTTTAAAAGCAGACTGGTTCACAACTTCACTATTTTTTCCATTAAAACATCTGTGTGGCAAACTTCACATTTGAGGAAATCCATATTTGTTTTTGGAAATGGGTCATATACAATTGCTATGAATAACAAATTTGGAAAGTACATTTATGCTATTCTTACACAGCAGTTGCATTTTTAAGAAAGTTCTCAGATTTATATGAATGAAATTTAAGAGATAATAATAAAAATGACATGAAAATATTTATTGCTTTATTTTTATTTTATTTTCTTAATGTACCATTAAGGTGCAATTCATATACTGTCAAATTTAATACGTAATTTGGTGAAACAAAGCATAATAATTACACCAAAAGCCCAATGGTTGGCATATATAATACTGCAGTGGGAAAGACTTAACAGTTTTTGCTTCAGAAGGGAAGAGACCCTACCCCAATAAACTGTTGGTCTTACATATTTTATCAGAGAGTCTTAAGATCATGTTCAGTGACTCTTCCCTGCTGTAAAGAGTTACTTTGTTACAAATGTCTTGAGAGACCTGTACAAAGACAGCTATCTGCAGCAAGAAATAGTCATTCTCATTCTGAAAAGTGCAGTAGAGATTGTTCACGTTATAAACTGAGTGGTACTTTATTACAGAATATAAAGACAAAACCACAGTATACTTAAAAACAAAAGACCACACAAAATAGCCATGGGGTTCTATAATATTTCATTCTTGCCTCTTTTTAATATGACCTATCCTGAATATGTCATGGGTGAATAATGTTAGGCTTCTTGTGTATATATAGACAGCTCTCCTCTTTTATAATGCGGTAGTCAGGATCCATGACTGCCAACCAAGTTATATATCAAACATAGGTATAGTGTGTCATATATATTTAATTTGTATTGTTTGTTTGTTCTTCTCCATGATTATATGTTATATATATATATATATATATATATATATATATATATATATATATATATATATATATATATATATATATTTGTATTTTTTGCATAACATTTGTCCTAAATCGAGTTAATGGTGTACTTGATCAGTGACATTTATTTTGTAAACAATATAATACATAGCTAATATTTTTTCTATGAGGATAGTTTAAATATTCAGATCGTTATTAAAACTAAGCATGTTTGCTTCAGAATGAGTTAAAGATAGTCTTGATTCTGACCAGAATCTTCCACAATAGAAATTTCCCACATGTTGACAGTATTTCCAGAATATGGTAATTGCATCTTAGGTTATGTAGAAGAGTATATTATCTTTTTATTTCATTAGGATTTTTCATTCTTGCCTTAACATCTGTAGAAAAATCAGTCTTCTTCTTGTGCTAAGTTTTAATTTGAATGGATTTAATCATTTAAATTATTCCTTGGAATTACAAAGTGTTCATAATATTCTTGGACTAAAATATTAATTTGGAATTATAGTGAATTTCAGACAAGGACATTTTAGATTATATTTTGGTAATAGATCAAGAGACTGTTAACACATCACCACATTCCAGGCCATTGTTTCATTAGCACATGTGAAACTACAAACACATCAGCACTTTTATTATTGAATTTTTTTTGGAATACAATAAGAATTCAGTTAATGCTTCATACATTTGGATTTGTGAAAGAGCTTTTAGGTCTTTTGGGGTATAATTATCAAAACTGTAAGTTCTTTGTAAAATTTTCACTTTGTATTCTTGGGAAATAAATATTTTGTTGAATTTTAAAAACTTGTTGGTTCCTGCTCTTTTCTGTTACTTAGTTTAAGACCATAGTCTTATACATTTATTGCATCCAAGAAATAATTAAAAATATGATACCATATATATTAGGTTGTTTTCTTTTAATCCACATTTTTGTACATTGATTAAACTAAAACTATGATATAAACAAATTATTTTAATATAATTGGCCATTATATATCCTATCTACATTGCACAAAGTTGAAAGATGAAAAAATATAATTTTCCCCTAATAGGATTAAATTTTAAAGTTGCACTTGAGGCCATTACAAGCTTATTTTTCCAATTAAGTGCTCACAATTGCATATTTAACACTTCTACACCCATTTTGCAGCTTAATAAATAACAAGTAGAGTGAGTAATGTTGTCACTTTTGTTAATAAAATATCTTGCCTAAAGTTAAAAATATATATTTTGAGCAATTGAGTGATATCACATCATGTGCAGCATACTTTTATTAATTTTGAAACAGAATAATAATAAAAAAAACCAACAAAATAGCAAACTTACATGCATCTATGTAATCCATTTGAAATCCAAGAATCTCTGAAAATAACAGATTTTTTTTGTGTAAAAAGTACTAATCTAAATAGAAAAAGCATTATTAACTCACATGATGTGTAATCCCTACTTGAAGTATTTCACGATTTTGTATTATTTGAGACTTTATCATTCTTGGTTTGTTTCTTTTGGCAAAGTTTATGATATTTCTCAGCTGCAAAATGTTGAAGGGCTCAGTGATCAGGCTTTCTGCCACATCAGACATTTCTTGAATGTAAATGTAACTGGAAACAGCATTGAGTATTTCCAGCAGGTACTCCTGGTCATTGACTCATCAACAATTTTGATCCATTGCTGAACATTGTCAAATGAGATAAACTGTCTCCAAAGTACAGCTTTAGCTTCCTCAACATCCCCCTACATAAATCACTCAGAATCACAATTCTTTTCACAGAATAAACTCTGCTTTTCTGAGATGTTTTTGTTGCAAGATTAAATGTCTTAATTCACTTGTAAATACTAATAATACTCATCTCACTTTAAAATCAAATTTTCACTATTAAGTGTCACCTAATTGTTTGAATGAACCTTACTGGTAACTACATTATACAAATGAGCATCTATCTATAATTGCTGCATTGTAGCAGATTTTAGAAAGCAGTGGCAAGAACAGAAGACATGTCACCCCATATAATTTCTAAGATTAGGTGTCAGTAAACAGTACTGACAATTAGCTAATCTGTTCAATTGCCAAGCTGTGTTCAGTCCTGTTCTGCTGGGGTGGGTTTAGTGCTAAATGCAAATTTGAGTGTATAGCAGTTGACAGGGACCAATGACATTTATAGGCAGATTTCTGTGTGCAATAGCCTGTTAAGAATACAATACCTTACATTGCCTGAATACAATAGAGGCTAATTAGAGTTGAACTCTGACACTAAAAAATCATTCTGTTATTGACCAAATCAAGTACAGAAGTTGTGATGTAAAGTTTTCAGCTGATACATGCAGAAAATTATGTCTTTAATTTTTGTTGTTGTGCAAATTATATTTTTTATGGGGTCCATAGTGTTACCACAATATATTCAGAATCCCATTATTGCAAATTGCTTTATAACAAGGGAGAGCTATATATCTGTCCCAAGATTGTGTGTGTGACTGCTACCCATCTTTTCATGGAATATGTTGAAATGTGGCAAACAGTATTGCAATTGGGTTAATGTGCATTTTGTCTTCATGCTCTGATGTGTATTTGAAGAGTTAAACCCTATTCTGGTGTTAAATGTGCATAGAGTACAGTACAAGATAATTCCAGGATATGCAGCTTGCTTTACACCTTCTGATAAACTGCATTGAGATATGGCAGTCATTGTTGACATGAAGTTATATATATATATATATATATATATATATATATATATATATATATATATATATATATATATATAGATGCAATAAACTGACGACGAACAGTACGAAACTAGTAACTAACTAGCCTAAGCGCTTTCGACTCTTAATGAGTCTTTTTCAAAGGCAAATACAAAACATAGTTACAACAAACAAATAAACACAAAAACGTTGTGTTTGTAAACCTCTACATTTCTGTCTTCACATGTGCTAAAACTATAAATACAACCAGCTTGTATAGACTAGTTGCGGAAACTGAAAACATTGTATAATTCCCTAAAAGTCTACAAGCCAAAGTGACATCTATTTTTACTTTGTGTACATATGTAACGCAGATTATATCCCGGATATTTGATTCTATACCGGTTATTCTTATAGTAAAAATTGAAGGATAATAAGAAGATTTAGAAAATGTTAAATTCTACTAGTGCATAGTTTTCATTTTCTAGTCTTCTTGGTTTAGACCGCTTGGTTTCAATGTTCTAAGGCGGCGTATCCAGTATGATTCCTTTTCCTTCCTGGTTTCATAATCCCTGACACACGTGATCCCTTGGTGAAAGGGTTGTTATTCACCATATGATTTGTATTCTTTATATATATATATATATATATATATATATATATATATATATATATATATATATTCCTGTATGTAGAAGTTTTCACACAGCTACTGTAGAACTGCTTTGAATAATGCCTGCTTTATAGAGATGAAATCAACATGCTCTTTTCTCATTGTAGTCTTGCTCTGATTCATTTATACCAAAAAAAATGCCCATTTTTGGTTGTAAATGTAGATATAATTTACATGGAATAATTCTTTTGATAAATTGCCCCAAAATATTTCAGAAATTAATGTTACAGTCACGACATATTATTCTGTCAGCCTTCTCTGATTCCAGAATCATGTGCCCTTTTGGTTGGAGTTACAGTTGCTGATGGTAGAGTTGGACTTAAGGGTAACAAGTTTGATACCTGACCATGTCAGCTCAGGCGTGTCATTTGGAAAGGAATTTGGCTAAAATTGTCTCAGTATGGTGTAGCTAGTAATATGATGAAAGTTCCATTAAACACCAGTCATCCAAGCAATAATCCTGCTTTGGTGTTAAATCTACACACACAATATGAATGGGCTTGAAACTTAGCAGCTATTGACATAAAGTCAACATGCTCACATGATTTGTTTGTCATGCTGGTTATTGCTATTATTGTGTGCAGTGAATCCCCAGCCATTCAACTTTGTCATTATCAGCAATGTGCAGAGCCTGCAGACAACTGGGAATTTTTATCAGGGGACAGTTGTTCACAATGAGTATGTAGAGCTTCACAGGAAGAGTCAGTGGCCTGGCCTTGTCAGACAAGGTTGAATGTACAAAGACCCAGTCCTGACTGAAAGTGGTTCAGTATGGTCCATAAATGATGAAGGTTAAAGCCAGGAGGGCAGACAGATGGCTCAGCTATTAGGTAGTGGTTTACAACATTTGTTGCTTCCTGATGACACAAATGTGGAGGAGGAATGTTGCTGAGTACTGGCAGCCATGGTAAAGGAGTAGGAGATAGTGTTCCAGACATTATACACTTTGTCATGTTGATTAATTGCCCAGAAACGTAGTAGACATTAATATCAGGTCACCTTGTCCCATCCTTTGCCTGTCATGGTTGCATGGTTTTTATTTCCAAAATTATGCTCCCTTTGTTAATTCATGTGTATTCATGTAGTCCCTTATCTTTTGATAAATTACTCTAATACTTAGCTGAGGATGACATCACATCATCATGCTTATAGCATTCCTTTGTGATGCTGTAATTCAACTTTCCAGAGTAACGTCCTGTTTTAGTGTTAGGATGTTCATATCCTTCAGTTCCATGATGCTTTGGTGCATTCTTTTCCACAAGTTATGCCCCATTTTGTTGTTTAATGTTTATATTGCATGCAGTAATTCTTGGATGTGCAGCTAGTACCACAGCTTCTGATAGATAGCTCTTAAACTTGGCAGACATGACTGATATAAGGTTAACATGTACATGTTGTTTTGTCTTCACACCCTGACACATTTTCCCAGAGTTGTGCCATTTCGGGGTATTTACTGTTTGTATGTGTGTGTGTGTTTATATATATATATATATATATATATATATATATATATATATATATATATATATATATATATATATATATATATATATATATATATATATATAGTAAGTTTGGGATGAAAAACTTAAAGATTTTTATGAGGCGTAGTCTGATAAATCAACTTCCCAAATCTTTGTTGATACTGATTGATGATATGTGGGTCTGATGTCACATGTTTATTAATATGTGCAATTTTCCTGCCTACAGATCTTTCTGGAACAAACCTGTGTACACTTTGGGCATATACAGGTAATTGGTTACAGCTGTTTCAAGCATGAAATTCAAAATGGCCATAGGACATAGGGTTGTGCTATTCCACATGGATTTGCAAGTCACTAAATATAGGGTTTGCACTGAAAAATTAATGTTTATGCTATAAAAAGAACCCTTCAATCCATGGCCATGAGAATTACTGATAAGTGTAGGGTATAAAATGTACACCAATTTTGCATTCAAAAGTGTCTGCAGACATTTGCATGTTTTAATGAATAAGTGATACCAGCCCCTAAACTGAAATCAATATCATCATGTGGAAGGGGCTTATTTATTGGTCTAGATGAGTTACAGTGAAACTTTGCAGTCATTATTGACATCAAACATGTTCTAATATCCCATGCCAATTTTTGTTTTAGTCGAGTTATACCTCTATCATTTTATTCATATTTAATGTTTTTTTGCATGATCATCTTCACTTGCTTGGGCATCTGTGTCTTATGGATACATTTCTAATTGTTTTTTTTAGGGCAGTACATTTTTGTAATTAGTTTAGCCACAGGGAATTTTATTTGTTTCCTTTCTTCTCTTTTTGCATTAGGCCTGTACTGGAGGAGGATGTCGTGTCAGTGAGCCCAGCAACATCACTACTCAAGAAAGTTCCCCAGAGGGTGTGCAGCCCCCTGTGGTTACATCTCCCAGCCCTACAGAATTGAATGTTACATGGATGGAACCTTCTTTGCCTAATGGTGAGGAACTAGAAATGCAGTCTAATGTGTACAGCATCCTGCAATTTATTAAAAAAATTAAAGTCTCTTCTTGTTCTTCATCTATGACACCATTAAATGATACTTAAGTAGATAAAGAAGTAATTTTATATCACTATATACAAGTCTTGTGAAAAGGTGTTTACAGTGAGAATGTATTAAATCTAATTGATAAGAAATGGCTGTACAGTATTATAGTTATTGATTTTCAATGCTGTTGATAAATCTTTGTATCAATCAAAAGGGAGTAATTATCTTATTATAACTTCTCTTTAATTAAATACAATGACACAGACAAATGAAAAGTGTCAGCCAATGATTGCTACCATGATGTATATTACGTGATTGGTGTAATGTTCTAAGAATATAGAAAATAGCAAATAGATGCTAGCATTTGGCATCCTTGCATGTCATGGGGTTGAGATAACCCATAAAAAAGACAGTTTATAACAATGTAGACAACAGAGTTGGAAGTTAATACTAAACCAGGAAATTTTTCTGCATAATCATGTCTTGACTCAAGAAAAAACTAAAGACATTGATTGCTTGGTATATATTTTCTTGGTATATTTGCTTTATTCATGGAGGATCATGAAGCCATTTTTGCACCTTTCTCTTATGGGAACAGTCCTGAAATTTTGGATACATGTATTTTTCTTGTACACAAAATAATATTTTATCTTCTTAAAAGTATGACATAAAATGTAAAAAGTTTATTCAGGGATCATGCAAGGCATTAAAGATTGCTAAATGTTTTTTTTTTCTTGTTGGCAACAAAATAAAAGGTGATTTTTTTTTTTGTGACAACATTGTTGCTTTTTAAACTAAATATACACTCTTGGATTTGAAGTGGAGAAATTCAAATGCACCATGAAAGGAAGCTGCAGTCTAGAATATAAAATGCCCTGGTTATCTGTCATTTTCTAAACAAATCCTTTATTCATACTGATAAACCATCTTGACAGTGATTTGTTATATCATAATCTGCATTTACTGACATCTTGTCTGAGTACTGTATACTGTCACTCAGTTTGTCATGCTACTGGACTATTGTTGTTGTTCTGGGGCTTAATGCCATTTTTCAGCACATGATAGGCTATAATGGTGGAGGAAGAAACCGAGAAATCTGCGGAAAGAACCACCAACCCATGAGAAGCTACTGGCAAGCTTTTTTACATATCGACATTCGCTGAATCTTAGATTCGAACCCACGCAGACAGAGGTGAGATGGCAGTGATCCATAATGGCTACTGGACTAGCTACAATTGATCAACCTTTGAAGGCAGGAACAGGAACATTTACAATTGACCAAATGATGTCCAGAGTTTTTTTTAACTGTGCTTTGAAAAAGTAGTTTTGCTGAAATTTCAAAGAAAACTAATTAGCTTTGAGGTACTGATCGAACTGTATAAATACTAAGCAAATGAAAAAAAATCAGTCTCTGCATTTTACAGTTATTTGATGTTTCCATCAGAATAACAAACAGGCATTTGCTGGTCTTCCAAGTTGTTTCTTAGCAGTGACTTCAATAACACATGCACCCATCATCAAAACAAGTCAACTACAATCTTTAATAAAAAAAGCACCTTTGATCAAGTAAGTCAGTACCAAGCATAAAGGCAATGGAATCTGATGGATTGTTACATTGTCCAAAGTGACGAGAAGAAGTTCATTGTGCCACGAAAGTTTCATTTTTGCAGGAAATACATGTTTATGCTTATGATCACTACGAATTACAGCATAAAACTGAAATTAAATTTCCAGTCTTTTGAAACTATAAATATCTGACTGTAAAGTTACCTTTCAGTTTGTTCATATTTTCATTCCCCTATGAATAGCCTCATCCCCTGAGTAACTTCAGCAAGATGATAGCTGTCTCCAGCTGACCAAAATCTTGGCCAGTTTAAATACATGTGCATGTAAACAACTATAGCCATGTGCTACTGGTAACAATATTATAGTGAATAGTTTAGTGACACATGTTTGTTGACAATAGGATATAGATCAAATGAGGAATTTTGTTTTATATTTATGTTATTTGTGTTTTCTAATGCATTGTGACTGATACATGAATTTTATAATGTGATGTATACTAGAAATTCATGGATTTTCATAGACATGTTCAGTACTTAACTCATTATGGACTGTACTACACAGATGTAAGTTGTCAAGATACAAGTTTATTAATATCTTGACTACTTTTCAAAAACCAAGTTGAGAGATTGAATAAAAAATTGGGAGATTTTTAGCTGCATTTTTAAAGCTTCATTTTCATGAAATATTGATCAATCTTCATGGTGCAATACATGTAAAATTCTCAAAGGATTCGCTGTTTCTCCCTGTGACTGTGACCGGTTTATTTTCCTCAAGAACATGCACAGTTTTCATATTCTGGTCAGTTGTGGCCAAACTAGCTGAAGGTCAGTCTTGAGTAAACAAGCAAGAAATTGTTGTGATTGATTTTTGTTTTGTTGGTTAGTTTCAAATTTTAGTATGGTAGGGTTTTAAAAATTCATAAATTTGTGTGTATATTGCTTAAACTTAACATTCTATTTACTGAATAAAAAAATTATTTTGCATAAGATATATTTATTTATGTAGATTTTTTTTAAGAATTAAATTGACTAACATAATGTAATCAAAAGTTCCTTGCAAATATCGGGAGATATTATGAAATTGGGAGGTTGGTGTTGAACAAACCCAAAAATCAGGAGGTTTTTTTTTTGTCTGCATGAGGTTTGACAGGTATAGTTTATTTCAGATTGGTTTTTCTTTCATTTAATCAAAAGCACATATTTTAGTGCCCACTTTTATCACCCCATCCCCTGGCCATCTTTTTTGTTACATGCATCATTTTCTTCAGCTAACTGACTTGGATGGTTAAAACATTGTTTGCTCTGTAACATGGATGTGTTCTGTGGACCCTAACCATGGTGTTATAGAGGGATCATGCTGTATATAGACTTAGAACATATTTAAAACAGCTTTTGTTTGTTTTTATATAATTTAACAGAAATTTCTACTGTATCATAAAGTGTTAATAGTTGCCTTTTTAACAAATGCTGTGAACATTTACTAACTGCATGATATCATTGCTTTGTTGGATGCAGATAACCTGGTAATATTGTGTGTGAAATTGTAACCAATTAACACAATTTCTAACTGGAAAGTCATTGCTTTTATAGGTAAAATTATCCAATACGAGCTTTACCTCAATGAGGTGCCTACATACAAGGGAATTGCAATGAACTACCTCATTGGAAGCCTCAGACCTTACAGCCTAAACTTACTACGTGTAGCTGCATGTACCAGCAGGGGGTGTGGCTCCAGCACAACTATACAGTTCAGGACACAGGAGGCACCACCTGTAGGTTTTGTTGTCATGGAGATGACTGTGAATAATTCACGAACAATTAATGTCAGATGGACCCAGCCAGAGTCTCCAAATGGAGATTTGTTCTATGATGTGTTTGCAAGGGGACTCTTCTATGCAGATATTGGTATGTAAATAATCAGGCCCATTTCAACTAATCAGTGTACAATAC
Source organism: Potamilus streckersoni (assembly GCA_016746295.1). Taxonomy (NCBI): domain Eukaryota; kingdom Metazoa; phylum Mollusca; class Bivalvia; order Unionida; family Unionidae; genus Potamilus; species Potamilus streckersoni. Next base: position 1,463,396 of record JAEAOA010000982.1, on the reverse strand, counting down.
TGATTTGTTTTAATTTTTTACAATTGTTTTGGAATTATTGTATTTTTGATAATTTTATTCTTTTTTTGAAACAGAAACAGAAACCAGATAATTAGAGCTACATAATTGAGAACAACTTAAAGAATAAGCTTTTAAGACCATTTCTAGTTGACCAATTTAGAAAACAGTCCTGTGTTGGCATCACTTTCATTTTCGTTTTAATTTATTTTCTGTCCCCAGAACTATCACTCTCACATTACTGCAACACAACTATTTTGACAAAAGATCTTTATGTTTCAATAACTTTCATGTTTAAGTTTTATCAATATTGTTGCAAAGCATCTGCCTTTCAACAATTTTCAAATGAGAAAACTTGTTTTCCATTATTTTGATTTCTGATTGCATAAACAGTATTCTCTTCACACTAAAAAATCAATTATATAATTGTTCTTCATTATGATAATTATTGTTTTGCCTTCAAAATTAAAGCTTGATAGCATTGATTTCTTTGATCTTAGATAAAAGATTCTGCAAACAATATTGTTTTAAAAAGTATTTTAAATCTTTCAAACACCTACATTAATTTTTGGTTGCTATGGCAACTTAAGTAAAACTATAATTACATATCATTTTCTGTATGATCAGTATTGGTTCCTTTTCAATAAACTATAAGTGAATAAAATTATATTTTATACAGAGAAGATTTGAGAATAATAACTACACAAGTATTGTATCATCTAAATATTGTAACATACTGAAATATAGAGACATGTTTGAAAGTAAACTTTTATTTATCTAGCATAGGTCTAAAAGTAATGAACTGAGGATATGTGATATGTAGAAAAAAACTGTCTACGTACACATTCAGAATAGCAACATTTGATGGAAAAGTTTACACTATATTCAAATTTTTGTCAAAAATTACTTTTCCACCAATTTTTTTCTTTTTGGCTGCTTAGGAAACCACAAACACACATCATTTTCACTAACATTTTTTTGTGTTTGCAATGTACATGTACATGTACATCACTGTATATAGTTTCACAGCAATCTGATGGCAGATACTAATTTTAAAGTTATTATATGGATTTAGGTCAAAAAGTCTGTATTGCTCTGAAACAATTCAGAATACACAAACAGGGCAGTTATTTCCTTTTTCCAAACCCATTATATACAATGGCTTCAGAGAGACGGCAAAGATAAATAAATTTCTTTGAATGAGGGCCTCAAGATAGATTAGTTCTTAGCTAATTGAGTTACCCTCTTTAAATAAAGTAATAATAATAATAATAATAATAATAATAATAATAATAATAATAATAATAATAATAATAATAATATCTGGCTTTGAAAAGTCTTGAATTGTGCCGATTTTCATAGCACAGATTTTCATAGCAATCATTTATTGAAGAAAACTGAGAAATATTAAATATTATTTTTACAAAGTTTTACTTCTGGCTTGGTTACATATGTATTCCCCAAGCTTTTTCATTTGGTCACTTGTGTTCTTGCTAAGCCTGTTGTATTCATTAGTCATTGTGCATTTAACAATAGTACCAGACTAAGCCTTAGCACCAATATATTCAGAATGCCTTAGTTGATATTCCTTGCAATCATACATGAAATAATGTGCCTTTATGAAAAATAGGGTAAATATTAAGGAAACTTAGCAAAGAATCAAAACAACAGTTAACCTAAGGCTTCATTTTAGGTTTCCACAGGACTAATTGAACATCAAATGGATATTCAATAGTTACTGAGAAAAACAGTAGTAGAATTACAGTCCTTGAAATATAATTTATGATAGGTCTCAACAAGTCCATGATCAGTCCTTCAATTCTGTTTTGCCTTGACTGTAATAGGCATTATACTAATTTATTCTGTTATTCAGTCCGTTGGAACTATGCAACAGTCAGTCTCAGACGTAGCATGTATCGTGGTAAGATCAACAATCAGTGGGTGGAGGTTTCTCCCTTGATCCCAATGTCAACCTATCTGATCCAGATCAATGCCTCCAATTCAGCAGGATTTCTTCTTAGTAATGAACTTACAGCTGCCATGCCAGCAGGAAGTAAGTATGATGATAGTAGATGGATAACACTTAACTATCAAAGTTTAAAAACTGGTGAAAGAAAAAGGGAATTTGTTTATTCAGCCTTTATCTACTTAACTCATTTACCCCTGGCTTCCACTTTTATGCATCATGAGGTTGTTCTCTACTTCCAAGCTTTGTAGCATCAAGATCTTTTAAGATACACCAGAGTGGTTAGTATTACAGAAAAAAATATATTATCTAAGTAGTTTTTAATTTTTAGACTAGTATATCCACTCCTTTAATGATTTCTTGGAAATGATTTTTCTTAGCTTTTACTTTTGGTCAACTGCTTACGTTCATGGCTTTTGATTTGGCTACATTTATCTTCATACCACTGTAATTTGTGATATTTTGAATGTGCAATGTTATGATGTCCATCCATCTATATGTTGATTGCATCTTTTTTCTTTCCTTGTTTTAGCACAATAACTTCTTTTATCTCAGCTGCTACCTTTACCAATCTTTGTGGATGGCTTGTACATAGGCTAAGGAAAAAGCCTAGTGATTTTGTGCTGTAAAAGTCAAAGGTCATGGTCACTGACTGAAAATGAAAAATGGTCTCCAGACAGTAACATAAGTTCTACATTACAGCCCTAGACAAAAGTTTTTTTGGATGGCTTGTGGTATGGGAAAAACTATTGATTTTTGGGGTCAGAAGATCAAAGATCAAGGTAACTGACTGTAATGGAATAAAATGGTTTCTGCACAATAAACTTTGTTCTGCATCACAGACCTGGACAAAATGTTTTAGAGTTCCTTTGCCTGGAAAGGAGCCTTGTGATATGGGGGTCAGAAAGGCCCAAGGTTAAGGTCACTGTGGCTTGAAAACGAAAAACAGTTTACACAAAGAAAACTAGTTCTAGACCATGCACCTTATCTAAAATTTGTTCATGGATTGAACTGCAGATTAAGAATAAATCTATTTCTTTGTGGGGGGGGGCAAAGAGTCAGAGCTCAAGATCATTAAAGTTCACAGAAAATGGATTCTGCAAAATAACATTTAACTTTCTGCATCAGTTGCAATTATAAGAAAGAAACCTATATATGTTGGTGCCAGAAGTCAAGGCTACCATGCCTTTGATTAAAAAAAATAGTTTCTGCACAGTATGTTTTATTCTAAATGACACCCTTTACCACATCTGGTAGATGGCTTGCACATAGTAAAGGAAAATGTTAAGGTCACTGACACAAATTAGAGAATTTTTTTTCCTCAAAATAATGTTGATTAATCAGCATATAAGAGAGGTATTTAAACAACTCAGAATTTTAATATGCTGTACAATAAAGGATTTGCTTGTTTTAGTAAAAAGCACCTAAGTTTATTCTCTCTAAATGCTTTTTCCACACTTCTATTCACTGTTAGGTCTGATTATAAAATAATTAAATCCATTTTTTAGTCACATTTTGGCATGTTGTTGATTGCTTGGAAAACTGCATTTCCAACTAAATGACAGCTTTCATATAGTCAGTCCTTCAGTGAATCTTTGATAACAGGATTGAGCCAAATGCAGTATTTTTTCACTATAAAATGATTTATACCATTAGATGTATATGGTCATGGATCCTATGTAATTTAATAAAATTCTATGTTTGATGCATTTGTTTTGTAATGTGGAAAGCATTGTGATAAGGGAGTACTGTTTCATTTGGAGCTAAATCAGGTCTGTATGGAGGATGTGGCATGGTATGGATGATCCTTTATGAAGTCTGTCACAAAGGTAGATTTATGTATCTGTGCAGGCAGGTGATTCATTAGTATTCTGGCAGCACTAAAATTAAGAAGAATAAAAATGTCCCATAACAGTAGTAGAGTCAGGTCCAGATACTTGGGTGACCTGGCATTTTACATTGAAAAAATAAAATGCATACACGTGATTCTACAAACTCAGCAATAGAAAAATAATGTTAGATATACAGATTGAGTATGGTTATTCTGTCATTGCCACAGACTCATGTTGATACAGAGAGAAACTTCTCAGGTGTCTGCAAATTACAAAATGATTTTAGTGGAAATCTGGACCAGAGAACTATTGAGGGCCTGTTAAGCGTGAAGAATAATAATCACAATCAATGTCATCAATGGTTACCAGACCATGATTTTGTGAAGGAAACTAAGGATGCTATTGAATTTTAAAAAGAAATCTGTGCAGAGAACTCTAAGATAATTCTTCCTTTTTCAATAATTGACAATATACTGACTCATACTAATTAATTATTAATGTAACATTTTTTTATCAGAAATTGAATTTGATTCATTTTTAAAACTTGCTGTTTATTACAGTATGAAGAGAATATATCTTATGGCAAAAACTCATTTGTTTTATTTTCATCCCTTTTATAACATGTAATATTTATACAAATAAAAATACACTTACACCACTCCCTCGATAAATCGCGCCGGGATAACTCGCGAACCTGCTTATAACGCGGTGTCCAGCATGGCTCCCGATTTTTTTCAAAGAAAATATATTTTAAAATGTGTTGAACCTGAAAAATGTCATGATAAGAAATGGTAAATTGGTAAATTAAACCTTGATATATAACTCCTTTTTATCATCGAAAATGGTGATTATTGCCCTTAAATATAGAATCCATATTGTGAAATTTGCAATTTCTAAAAAGATATCACGTTTTTTTTTAATAGAGAAATAGTTGTTACTACACTGTAAATTGTCGCTGTGGCTACTGAATGGCACAATATGGTTGTACAGAGGTCACAGATGGTCTGTGAAACTCCCTGACAGAATGTTATGGATAACCTTTGAGTAAAGTTTCTTCAGCAGAAACTGAAGGGGCCCAGCGATGACTGGGTTGTCCAACGAAGGTTGGGATGACAGCGGCAGCTGTGTGGACTTCACTCAAAGGGTTTAGTTTGAATAAGCCATATATTGCTGACATTAGATTCTTGGGTGAATAAACTGAATTTGAATGAAGTGAATGCCCTCAGGGGACTGCTTTATTAGGTTAAATATCATGCAGTAGAACAGACACTCCCATGTCCATTCAACACTGTAGGCGTTGAGGCGGGGATGGCGGCAGTTTTTGACAGAATTATGCTTGCTGTTGCTCTCAGCTTCAAACTAAGAATAACTGAACAAAGACGCTGCACGTGACAGCTGGGACTGTTTTGATTGGATGGCAACAGATGTATTAATCTCATACATAATAATGCGGACTATTTGCAGGAATGGTAGCAAATCGGTTACATATTGCCGTGTATAAACCATGCTTAAGCAAGCACTTAAGCGACAATTTATACACAACAAAAACACAGATCCAGTTAAGTTTTTATTTAGAATTATCAGTTTGCCTTGGGGGACTGTCTGCTGCTACTGATGAAACTGTTTTGTTTCATTCTGTCAGTGAGTGATTCAGTGGCTACTGAATGGCACAACATGGTTGTACAGAGGTCACAGATGGTCTGTGAAACTCCCTGACATAATGAGGGGCCCTGAGGGGCCGAGTTGTCTAAAGCGCTGTCCGTTATAGATCTCTGCCATCTCACCTCTGTCTGTGTGTGTTCGAGTCTAGGATTCAGCTAATGTAGATATATGAGAAAGCTTGCTAGTAGCTTCTCGTGGGTCAGTGGTTCTTTCCGGTGATTTCCCAGTTTCTTCATCCACCATTAATACTGGCCGCCATGAATAGCCTATCGTGTGCTGAAATATGGCGTTAAACCCAACAACAACCCTGACAGAATGTTATGGATAACCTTTGAATAAAGTTTCTTCAGCAGAAACTGAAGGGGCCCAGTAATGACTGGGTTGTCCAACGAAGGTTGGGATGACAGCGGCAGCTGTGTGGACTTCACTCAAAGGGTTTAGTTTGAATAAACCATATATTGCTGACATTAGATTCTTGGGTGAATAAACTGAATTTGAATGAAGTGAATGCCCAAAGAGAACATATGCGCAGCAGTTGTTGTCCCCCCAAGAATGTAATAAGTTGGGGAAGCCACCAGTGTTCAATCCATAACATTCTGTCAGGGAGTTTCACAGACCATCTGTGACCTCTGTACAACCATGTTGTGCCATTCAGTCCCCCAAGGCAAACTGATAATTTTAAATAAAAACTTAACTGGATCTGTGTTTTTGTTGTGTATAAATTGTAAATAAATAGCGCTCAATGAAAATTTCTGGTAAATGCTAATATGTGGCAACAGAGAATGAAATAGAAACTAATTAAATGTCTTGCTAGGTGAAATTCACATTATAATCCTTTAATTTTGTCTCAACCCTGTAATCCCAACCTACCTATTCTCCTAGATGAAAACATGAAAAGAGTCAGTCAACCGTCACATCCCGAATCCCCTGAGTACTTCTTTGAGAACCTAATTACATGCATGCTTAAAAGAATCAATTAAAAAAGACCAGTGTTGTTTTATCACTTTGAATATGTATTTTTTATCAAATCAAACAAGGTAAGTACAATAAAAGAAAGTTCAAAGGCATACCAATAGGAGCATACGTTCTTGTATTCATTACCATTATCAAATTTAATTTTACTTCACCATTCGAAAATGTTTTCACATTTTATGTATTAAGATCATTAAAGTATATAACATCAGTAATGTATCTTTTGTTGTCATCGGGTATAGAAAAACACGGGTACCTGTAAAAAAAAATCAACGCACTCGCCAACCATTTCAAACAGGTGTGACAGCTATGGCTGTAATTAGAAACCAGATCTCTGCTTAATATAAATAAACGATATGTCAGACCGTCTGTTTTGATTAATAAAATTCATTGGCATTGTGCAACCGGACCAACTGTTATCCCCGAGGCATTATATACCAAGGTTAAAACATTTGTTCTACAGGTAATAAACCTCTTTGTAGACTATTGAATGTGGGTGCTAAATGATAGGTACATTGCATGCTCTTTTAATGAAATCCAGATTGATACCTTTGATTTCCGAACAAACATGTCAAAGAAATCCCACAATGTATATTATAAACAATCATCACCTAGACACCTTGAAATCTTCGTAATGCCTTAAAGTAATCTATGCTCATTTTTTTTCTAGTCGACTAGCTCTGCGAATGAAAGTTAGCCATCATATGTATACCGATATTTCTATTTGCGATACTTCTACGTTTTTATCATAACTATCTTAAGAATTATAATTCCACAATAATAACATTTATGCGACTGCGTGGTCACCTGGTATAACTAGGGCACGCATGCGTGTATAATTCAAATCTGTTGTCAAAAGCAGATGAATAAACGTGGTCTGTTCTAACAAGGACTTTTACTTTAAAATATGTGAGTGTTCTAAAGCTTTTAACGCGGCTGATCACAGCGATCATTAAAAGTTGGATTATACCTACCATCTGTGTACAAAGGTCATTCTATATAAATTTATTAATTAACAGCGTGCGGTAAGACAATTCGCAGCTACGTCGGTGTGGACGAATCAGACCGAGTAGTACATGGTTAGCCTCTATTGCCGTAAAAAAAGAAATATTAAAGAAATGGAGATATCAATTAGTTGGTCTACAGTTGTACATGTCATTCATGTGCTAACGGGTACCCGTTAAAATTTGCAATGGGTACCCGGGTTGGTTTTTCGTGATTTTTAACAGCCCTGAATGTATCCTAATTATTTGTAAATATGACCATGAAGAGCAAAGGAATTAAGCGAAATGCGTACTCAGTGACTGAAAAGCTGTGCATCATGGAGAGTGTTCATAATGACAAAGTGAGATCAAAAATTTGCATTAAACTAAAAATTGCTGAGTCGACATTTAGAGGTTGGCTTAATGATGAGCCGAAACTTCGAAATTACTCACATGATGTTGATTCAGATGAAGGGATGAAATGAAAACGAGAACAGACTGTCAGCAATAACAAATTAGATGATGCTGTGTATGCATGATTCACGCAGCAACGTTTCACAAACCACAAGTGTTATCGTGTTCTAATTTATGTCGTTTTAATTTTTTAGACCCATTAAATTCATGTTTGTAATGGTTAACCCTTTTGAATTTATTTTTTTCTTCCATTTTACTTCTACCGCAATTAAAATCTATACATCGTTCGATCAACATTGTATTTTCGAAATGTGTTGATCTTTTGCATTTAAAAAAACATCTACTTTGGATCAAACAATAAAACTAGAATGTGTACCATTCACAGCAAAAATTAGTGATGTAGTACACAACGTGAAGTCATACATGTGCTAAGCGAATGGAAACCACGTGGAATAATGTTTTGATGATTAATATACTGCAAGTTATCCTGAAATTAATGTTACTCTGAGGGAAAAAAATAATATATACAGATATGAAGGGATATTTATTCACTGTTAATCTTAGCACGTTTATTAATTGAGTATTCAACACTGTAACATGCCAAGCCAACCCCACCCCCTTTTGCCTATACGTCGATCCCTTTGTTATAGGTCCCTCGATAACTCGCGCCCTCGCTTATATCGCAGTCGATGTTTTTAGACCCCAATGTCCGCGAGTTATCGAGGGAGTGGTGTATTTAGAAGCCTATCTACTGATCCAACTTTGTAAATCTATTGGTTTGAAAGCCTGGTTCTGTTATATTTATATATAATGCATATAAAACTATCGGGACATTCTAAATATGTTAATCTGCTTGTTTTCTCTGGTCCAAACATTATTTTTGTCTCTTGAGTTCAGAAAAGTATATTTGTATTTCCTCATCTCTGGTCACTCATTTCATATTTGATGAGCTGTTTCTCAGTTTGAATCCAAGTCTGTTTTTAAACAGCTATCAACAAATGCACATTCAACCAGGCTTGCATAAACCTTTCAGTCTCATATCATTCTTGAGTATATTGAAAACAGCTAATTTATTAATGCCTTCAATAATATAAATATATTCCACTGTGTATCAAGCATCTTCATCAGTTGCTGTCATCACAGGGAAACACAATAGTTAAGTTGGTAGGGCTTTAGGTTTGTAATTCTAAGGTTGCAGGTTAGGTACCTACCCAGGGCAGACTGGCTGGTTTCCTCTGTGTGTCCTTGGAAAAGGCATTTAGCTCCCATTTCCTTTGCATTATATAGTCAGCAATGTGTTAAAAGTCCCATTTCCTTTGCATTATATTGTCAGTAATGTGCTAAAAGTCCTGTTTCCTTTGCATTATATAGTCAGTAATATGTTAAAAGACCCATTTCCTTTATATAGTCAGTAATATGCTAAAAGTCCTGTTTCCTTTGCATTATATAGTCAGTATTGTGTTTAAAGTCCCATTTCCTTTGCATTATATAGTCAGTAATGTGTTAAAAGGTCCATTTCCTTTACATTATATTGACAGTAATGTGTTGAAAAGTGCCATTATAAGTGAGAAAAGCAAAACAGCAATGCTATCATCTCATCAATTTCTTCTTGTTCATCATTCACAGAAAAGAGTCTTTCTTTAAAATGATGAAACCATCTCAAGGATGTGACAGAATTTGATATGTAAACTGTCTCTGGATTAACCTTAATGTCATTAAGAGAGTACCCTGAGAGTATCCAGGTTTTCCGGTATACTGTATCTGCAGTAGCAGAATTAATTTCTCCTTCTCTGACAATTTTAGGTCACTGTCATCTTGCTTTTTGTTCAGTAGCTGAAATTTTTCTCCTCTGACATTTTTTAGGTTGGTTGCAGATTATTTTATTGAATGTTACTTTGTCTCAGTTGGTGTTAAATTTACTGATAGGTTTAAAAAATGTAAAACAGGTGTTACAGAATATTCAGAACTTATTAAATAACCCTCATAATGACACCAAACTCTGAAGAGGGATTACTGAAATGGAAATGTGTTACAATTGTTTGAGTTAAACAGCTAAAAGCAGATTACAATGACCCAGATAAAGACTTGGTTTTCTATACCATCTTCTTTCAATATCATTTGCAGAGGGTTTGTGTTTGATGCAAGAATGGAACCAATTGATAGTAGGGTTAAAAGATTAAAGTCACCTATTGCTTTTATGCAAGGATGGAACTCATTGATGGTAGGGTTAAAAGGTCAAGGTTATTGAGATCTGTTGATCAATATTGTCCAGTCATCGATGCCCTACTAGTACCTACATACATGGAGTGGCATATATAATTATACATGGAGTGGCATATAATATACTGTTTGTAGTATTCGTGTTTTATAAAAAAATATAAACAATATGGTGTCAGCAGATCTCTCATGATTTTGTTCTTTGTGCACTAATGTTGTATTATAACTTATACAGATTTATTAGTACTAGAATGAATGTTTTACAGCACCAGATGGTGTGATGTCACCAAACTTGATATCACAGACTCCCACCACTATAACAGCCACTTGGAGTGCTGTGGGACGTAAAAATTCTGCTGAAGATCCCAGTTATGTTTTACAGTTCCGAGAAGTCACACTGGGTGCTCAGGTGATTGAGTAAGTACTATTAAAGACTTGTCATTAAAAGATGACATATGACTTAACATATGAAATGAACAAATGTAATGCACCATTATTCAAAACATTAATTATACGATGTCAAACAGTGTATTATACCATATGTAAATATATGTGAATTGTTCTTGTTTGATACTTTTTAATTACAGTTTATCTATCTATCTATCTATCTATCTATCTATCTATCTATCTATCTATCTATCTATCTATCTATCTATCTATCTATCTATCTATCTATCTATCTCTATCTATCTATCTATCTATCTCTATCTATCTATCTATCTATCTATCTATCTATCTATCTATCTATCTATCTATATCTATCTATCTATATCTATCTATCTATCTATCTATCTATCTATCTATCTATCTATCTATCTATCTATCTATCTATCTATCTATCTATCTATCTATCTATCTATCTATATCTATCTATCTATCTATCTATCTATCTATCTATCTATCTATCTTTCTCTCTACCTATCTATCTATCTATTTTTCTGTCTGTCTGTCTCATAATAAGTACAAACTTTTGAATGATTACATTGGAAGTGATAATAATGAGGTGAAAGCCCATCCAGGTTTGAATGTTAATTTAGCCTTGAAAACAAGTCTGCAATCAAGAATGATTGTAAAACATGTACTTGATAGATGTTAATAATGTTCCAACAAGGGTTCTACAATAGGGCTGGTACCAAATTTAGGATCTGAATACTCAAAGTGGCAGGCTTAATTTAGCCTCATATCAAAGACAGCACTGACTCTGCCTAGGTCACAAACCATGCCATTCCCTCTCAAGTACAGTTTTTATCATTTGAATTTAGAATATATATTTTTTTTTCAGATACAATCCCCTAATAATGTTAATAGTTAGCTCACTACATCAGAGATCCATCGATTCCAGAAACATAATGTCAGAAATTGATAGTGTTGTGACAGACACTGTATTATGTAAAGTCACAAAGTGAAATTGAAAAGCATGTTCAATTGTGCCTTTTTTATTTATAAAAATCATTTTGAAGTTCTAAACTCGGGTCTTTTTTATATTTAACACACAGGGTGGTACAATATTGTATATAACAGCTAGCAGGCTTTAAGGTAGAGTTGTTCTGTAACTTAGTTGCCTTTTCTAAAAAAATTATTATTATTATTATTATTATTATTATTATTATTATTATTATTATTATTATTATTATTATTATTATTATTATTATTATTATTATTTAAATAGATGTTGCAGCTTAAAAAAAGATCTAAAGTTACCACACACAAAAAAGCAATCATTAAAACTTATTTTGTGGAAAACAGAATATTCAAATAGAATTAGAATATATCACCTGCTTGTACAAAAATCATAATTTTCATTGAGAAAGGTAAACCTTTTAAAGTTAGTGCCTTTAGTTTCGAAGCCACTTAAAATGATCTATTAAAAAACTGAAGGCAGTTGAATAGAATATCTAAATTAGAAGAATTTCAGTAAATATTGTTAAACTTCAGGCTAATTGAAATCCATTGTATAAATAATTATAATTTGTTGGATGTTTATATACATTTATGTGTGCAAATATGTTAGTGTAAAATAATGTATGTGCATTAGAGAGGTCTCTAATCATGAGTATTCCATCGTTTTATTTAATTTAACACTCCATAATTGTTGTTTAGTACACATTCAACTCTTTGAGTGTCATGATCACAAGGCATGACTTACTCATCCAGTCATGCCATGTTGGTAACATAATTAGTTACATGAAGAAGAAATAACATATTTGAAGCAGTTTGTATCAAAATGAAGGCATTGGATTCAATATATTTTGCTTTTGATTGCACTTAGTTTTAAAAAGCTGAAAGAGCTGTTTCATTATTAAATTGCAAGATTCAATTACTGGATGAGCAGACACACTAAATAGATAATTTCTGAGACTGGAATAAGTTTGCAGTGATATATGGTTGAGTGGGTGGTAGGTTAATAAGGAATAATATCATAAATTATTGGTTTCAAAACCTTCACCTGTACTGACAAAAGTTTACAAAGAAAAATGTTGCATGTATTTTGATTGGTTGAAGCATTTGGAATGATTTGAATGAAATAATCTTTAAATATTTATTTTTCTTTTCAGAATGCTCATTTTTTTGCATAATATCTTTTAAATTGGTCAGTATAATAGACTGTTTAACATATTTAAATTCTCATGTGAAATAGTGTAGATAAAAATTGCTCTAAAGAGTTGTTTGAGATTGATTGATTATAACTAGAGTTGGTGGATATACTCTACAGAAAGGACAATCTTTGATAAGAAATAGAATCAGATTTTGATAACAAGTTTATTTGGAACTGGTTAAAGTAAAGATTTATAATTATCATGGATGATTCTTGGTGAATGCATTCAAAAATGTGGAAAGCTTTGCATGTTTTCTGCATTGATCTTGTCTGAGCAAGAGATGATACTGCTAAATAAGTCTGTAAATATAATGGGCTTTAAATTTCTTGAAATTTATTTTCAATCAGGGGATTCTACCCACTCTATTTATTTTTCATTCTTTCCAGGTCTTTTTTGACTGCAGTTTACAAAAAACAAATTTCACTATCAAAAGAAATTTTGTACTATTTGTATGACTTATTATTTCTGTTTTCTCTCAGTGTTTTTGGTCCAACTACTGCTTTCTCTTACACCAAGGAGAACCTGATACCCTTCAGAAAGTACGAGTTTAGACTGGTTGCCTCCAACACACATGGAAGTTCTTTCTCAGAATGGGTCTCCCAAGTTACAAGGCAAGACAGTAAGTTCTTTGTTTTGTTTATCCAAGATTAGTATGATGGCCAGAAAACAATTAAATCCATATTTTCAACGAACTAAACAAATAAAGACCTGACAGTGTCAGTCAGATAGACATAATACTCAGCAGCAGGCTAGGATTTTATAAAAAATAATTTACTTGTCTCACCTATGAACTAATTGTTAGACATATATATCAATTTCTAGCATTGTTATTAACATTTTTGCCTATATATATATGATAAGAGTTATTGACCAACTTGCATTAACAGCACAGATGCCAAGAATTCCAGATTTTGTATAAATATCATAAAGGTTTGGTAAAAATTGGTACATAAAACATAGTTTTTCAGTGTACAAAACATTTTTAAAATCAGTCGTTGGATTAATGGAACACTACCTTGTTTGAACATTGTCACTGTCTACAGGTATATATAGGTTTATAGGAATATACAATACTATCTGATTGTATTTTCTTACTTTTTATGAACTGCCTAGATTTTGAAAAGTTTATGCTTGGACTCTTGAGGATATTTATGGGTTAGCATTTGAGACTGCAGCAAGAAGACATATGATGCCATTCACATGGCAGCCAATAAGTTCTGCAGAATACTTGCAGTATTCTAATTGTTACATTAAGTTCTTTAACTTGTTTAACCCATTTCATGTGGGATATAATTCCAGTAACAGAAACAATGAACAGGACAACCCTCCTATACACCAAAATGAATGCCAATTAATATTCCAGCATGGTGTTTTATGTCTCTTATTTATAAATGACTTTTGAAAATTAGTTTAGAAACATGAAGATGTTTTCTAGGTTTTTTTTAACTTTACTTTGCAGTGAATCTTTTACATCTGAAATTGTCAGTTAAAAATATATTGTTTTGTAGAAAATTTAATGCTTTTTAAACTGATATATAACTTTGAAAAATTATTTCAAAAACATGTTTTGGAAAGCCAGAATTACCAATATTCTCTCATGCCAATACACCACTGATTTAAATAAAATGTCATGTCTGCCTGTCTAAATGGTATTCAGTATGAAATCTGTTAATACAATAGGATAATCCTTTTTTTCACTGCATCTACCACTAATCTACAGCTCAGTATACCTGTCTGTTGCTACATTGCACATTGTGCTGTCAGTACATTAAGCATGCTACCAACTGATGGTCTACCAATACAGCTGGCTCAGGAAAAACTGCCCATCAATATTTCATTTTTATAGCTTTTCAGATTCAATATTTAGTATTTATTGTTTTCTTCTTAAGTATTTAAAGATACACATTACATTCTTGCTAACTTGTACATCAGCCAATTGTGTTTTGGGTGAATTTTAGTTATATCTCCTTGTCTCTGTTTGGCTATTTAGGATTCATTTATCCCATTCTATCCTGAATACAACTATTGGTTAAAGCACACATGCACAGTGAAATTTAAAACAAACGTGGTTGGAATAAAAAAATTGTTGGCTTGAAAATCAATAAAATGATTGACAGCAACTCAGATGTAAACATGAATGTTCATAGCGATCGAAGCAGCACTGAAGTTGACGATTTGGATGATTTTGATGATTATGTTGACTTAAATGATGGGTTAGAATTGAATAAGTTGATGAAAGAGATGATGCGTAGCTTCATGCACATTTTGACTAATTCAGAGAATGAAGCTGACTATGAAGGCTTTCAAGAGGAATGGGTCCAGGATGATTTTACCACCTCGGTTGCAGACACGATTTAAATTAAAGTAATATTGTTATTACTGATATGGTGGTAATGATGTGGACTTCAAAATTTGGAGAAAAATTGTGCTGATTAATTACCTTTATCTTATTGAAAGATTTCTAGGATTAATTTGTGACAAGTTTTCATGAGAAACTGCATGTTGAAGTATATGTTCTAGAATGTGAAGTAAACAAATTATTCCAGGTGTTGAGTTGTCCAATTTTAGTAAATATTATTATAACTTTTGAACTAATAGTGCTAGAAACTTGAAGTTTGGACCGAAATACTAGAAATAGAATTATCTTCATTTTATTTTCATACTATTTGGAGCATTTCATTCATCTTCATGGACAAAAGATTAACTGAACATGAAAATAAGTTTTTTTTAATTTTTTTTTTCTTTCTTTCAAGCCATATTTCAAAATATCATTGTGAGTATGAACTTTGGTAAATGATAACAAAACATAAATCACTGTGTTGCAAATTTTATTAGCTTTTCAGAGAGACATATCTTTATATACTTTTAAAAAGAAATAATTTTTACAACATTTTTAGTAAACATTGTGAAGGTCATCAAAATTTCTACTGCTGCTGCTGTATGATGCTTTGTTTTACCACAGTGTATTTAGAATTGCTTCTCATGAATTAGGCACTGCAGTTGAAATCAGTAAACAGGATAGAATGGGTTAATACACTTGCATGAGCCATGATTTCTTAGAAACTTACATATGAGGTGCAGATATATGCTATAAAGTGATGATGATAGCCAGATGACATGTGACATAAACCTTATGATTCACTTTTTTTTAACAGTTCATTGCTTTTATAATGAATTAATTAACATAATAATTCAGGACCTTTTGGAGTTGACCCGCCTCTTATAGCTGGTATTGGAAGCCGTCATATTGATTTCACTTGGATACCACCTCTTACACCTAATGGTATCATCATGCAGTACAAGATCTACCAGAATAATATATTAAGAGAGATGGTAAGTAATTATGAATATTTCATTTAGTCCTTTAGCTAACATCATCTTTGGCATTAAATTTTGTACTCTTTCATAAAAGCAAACAGTTCATTGGCTTTGCATGTGCTTGTCCTTGCCTGTATCCATAATCCATCTGTCTGAAGCTCTAACTCTCATTTCAAAAGATTGATAGATACCAAACTTATATTTTGGGTACATCTTAGGATAAATGTGTGCTGAATAACAACATGGACTAGCTTTGGTCAGCTCTCCAGGTTGTATGGGACATTATTTCTTGGCATGCCTTTTCACCTATTCACAACACCTTGCCACCCAAAAGTAGGTTCTTTTTAAAATTAGCTAAATATTGTTTAATATATTGCTAAAAAACTAGATTTTGTGGATTAATACACACAGAGAGAAATAATTAACATTAAACAAAACAGGGTACCAGACAAAGGCCGAAATATCACATGATAGTTTATGTATCACTTCCTGTATTATACTGCATTTCATTTACACACATTAAGTCTGCAAAATTAAATTGCACTATTGTGTGATTAGCCATATAGAAATAAATCTTTACAAAACTTTAACATGTCATCACGGAAATGAAGAAATAATACTTTAGAAGAAAAATTAAAGTTATTCACCTTGGCAACAATGGGGAGAGTTCAGTGCTGAAAAATTTTAGTTGGGGAGACTCAAATAAACAAGAGCATAAAAAAAGGAGAACATTCTGTAGCAGTGGGAAAATGGAGTAAATGGAAAGAGAATTATTTTAAGTATGAAACAGCATATGGACCAAGACTAAAATAAATTTTTTGTGCTGTTTTTGTAATGTGTATGCCAACAATACCACATTAACATTTCATGACTACAAGAATATGAGCTAATAATTTATGTTACATTGAAATAAATCTGTTTTTAAGACAAGAACATTTTAATAATTAATGCTGCTTTTAAATGAAGATAAAAACTGCCTTAAGTTAAATGTAGCTTTCCTGCTATATACACATATACATACACATCTCACAAATATAGTCCCCCTCTTGAAAGGCTACCCATCTTATAAGGCCACTTTCTTGGTGCAGAAGGGATAAATGTATATGAGGGGGACCACTGAATATTGTATGTCATAAATACATGCACAAGTAAAATGAGATAAGGTCAAGTAAAGTTGTGTTTTTTGCCCTGCATCTATATTATCCTGCAGGACTGCTATCCATCCATTAATATACACCATTTATAAATTTTTCTCATAAACCACTGAAGCAGTTTTAGCTAAATTTGGAAGAGAGCTTCTGGGAATAAACATCTTTTTAGTGTATCCAAAAGATGCTGACCTGCCATTATATATATTCACCACTTTTTTAAACATATCAAAACATTCAAATGATGTCTACTCAGAAAAGTACAAACATAATTTGATAGCATCTGAGTCAATACCAGCTGCTGTACCTCATTTTTGATGCTGACAAGACAATCCAGATGTCAGAAAATCTAGCTATACTTTTTAGAAGTCATGAATCATTCACCCCAGACTAGAGAATACTCTTACTTGGTTTTTCTTATAATGATAGTCTCATTCATACCTCTAAACCAGGCCAGCTGGATGTCCAATATACCTAACACCTGGACATGATGATCCTTGATTACATTTCAAGCTTTTGTCTGGTCTGGACCAACTGACTATATCAAAACTGCCATCCTGAACTGGACCCCATTCCAAATTAGATGGCATTGGCTGGTGTTATATGCATATTATAAGGATAGAACTTTAGGCACACAATGGTGTAGGCTCTGTGTCATCACCTCCTTATGGAAGGACATATCTCTGCACTCAGATACAGGTATACAGAAGCAAGATTATCTCCCTTCCAATGTGGGGATGATGCTAACCCTCCCTGCAATTTGGATTCTATGATGGAAAGAACAGAATTAAATTTCAAAGCTGCTATTGAAAAAATAAACAGAATTTATTGTAATGTCCTCTGGTGACAACAGTAAATACAATATGTAAAGTTAAGACTTTGATGGACATAATGATCATGAAAATATATCATTTTAAATATCTCTACCATCACCAAAATAGCCAAAATTACTATGCGTTCAAAATTCTTTTAATTGTAGGTCCTTCTTTTTTGTAAGTTGTTTTGCAACTTAATTACTGAACTGGTACAATGCATTAATGCATCTTAGGAACAATCAATAAGGATATTACAGCATTCAACAAATCTTCTCCAGATTTCTATAAAATGGACAGTTTTTCAGTGCTACATCCAGTCTAGTGAGGAACATTATTTTAACTTATTCACTATGTGACTTGGCCACTCTGGAAATCTATCACCTTGCCAAGAGTGCCAAAAATGACCGTGGATATAAATCATGTTCATCATATTGTTATGGTGGTCATTAGGTTTGCTCAATACACTATGGCAAATACCATAGGAGACATATTTAATCTCAGTTTGCTAAAATGAGATGTTCTCATGCACTCTTCATATTGTAAGCCCCATCATTTGGCAATACTGCACTCACTCCAGTTTCCTTCCATATGCCTGTTTGGTAGGTTGGATATGGTTTGTGAAACTGAGGAAATGTATAAACAGTCTTCACTGGAACTACCACTTCAGCTTTATGTGCAAACACTTAGTTGTGCATGACCACATCAAGGAGTATACCAGAGAAAAGACAATATAAAGATTGGATTGGGAAAATTCAGTAACAATAGCATTCTTTCATGGTTAGGTTAGTTGTAGATTGCCATTTGCTCCTAACTATGTATGGCTGGTTTGGAGCAAAAAATTTTTTCTCAACAATCATTAATGACTTGCCATTCCTTCTATCCACTGGCAATTCTATTGTGAACATCAGACATCTTTTTGTAACAGACCTGCCTAGAGGTTATTCCAACAAATGGTTGGTTCTTTTAAGATGTTTCAATAGGATTCAAATTTTCCTTCACCCAACCTCTCCACTTTGTCATCCATCTTCATAATGGAGACTCCAAGTGACCTCATGAAGGCAGAAATATTGTACAACTTTTGGACAAGTTACTTTTTCTTTTAAATAAAAACCACCATATATATATATATATATATATATATATATATATATATATATATATATATATATATATATTATCTTTCTGGTTAGGTTTTTCACCACTCTAGATCCTAATCCTTCCTCTGTCATTCTCCATCTCTGTCCATCGGGCTTTCCAACATACACTTGAAATTCATTGGATGTAGCCAGTTTGGAGGTGGGCTCTTTCCAAGACTTTAATACCAAATCTTGTAGGTTTGGCTGGCAGGTATTGCTTAAATGACAGTCTTTCTTTAAAAGCAATCATGCCTTCTTCAACTGACTGGTTTTTGGGAGAATTATAATTTTCCATACATTTATGCAAGACTGTCGTAGAAAGGTCTTATATTTAAAAATATTGTCATGCCCTGGTTGGCCTCTGGGTGGGTTGATGCTTGTGTCATTGGCATGGAAATATTTCCCTATTTTTTCAAATATTTCTCTAGTCATGATTTCAGGTATTCCTGGGATCCCAAAATATACAGATGTCATCCAGGCAATGGAATATTTGGGTATCTGCATAATACTCATAATGATGTATATTCCAAAATATGCCAACATCTCAGGTTAAAAATGTTAACAGATTGGTGTACACTGATCTTGCACAGGATCAGGCATGACTCATAAAAATTTCAGATCACAAAATATGAACAATTTTCATGTGCCTGTCCTTTGAGTATAATGTCCTAATTTGAAATATAGTGGAGTCACTTGGCTGGCAGGCCCTTTCACACAGTTTCTGTTTGTGTAACATGGCTTTATACAGTGGAGAGATTAATCTTGTGGGGCCTTGGGTAGCTGCCCAGAGTTAGCATGCCACATTTATGAAAGCACATACTCAGTATTAGCCATTACCTTGCAAAATTTGGCTGGATTGGCACAGTAAACTCATAAATGTAAGGAAAATACCAGGTATCAGGATCTCATATATAGACTACCATCGCATGTATGTAACATAGTATTTGGCTGTGCTAATCTCAGATCCATAGTTTAGTACAGCAATCATCATCCTACTACAGGATAATGTAGGTAAGGGTTATATATGCTACATCTCCTCTTACCTGTACTCTTAATGTTAATTTGATTGGGTAACATATTTGATGGGAAAAGGAACTTTTTTATATAGTATATTTGTCTGAAAATAGTTACCCAATCACATCACTTACATACTCTCCCACCCATGACTGCAAATATTAACATCCTATAACAAGGATCAGACAAATTTAGACTAATAAATATCCAGTATATGGGTAACAACATAACAGAAATAAGGGGAGATAATTTATGAGTTGGTTTCCATGATCTGTATAAGATGACGACATAAAGGTTTTTGTCTTTCTGTGTGGACTAGAATCCAGTAGTAGCAGAAAGTAATTCATGATGTTAATTCAATCAAGTTAAGTAGTTTTGGAGAAACATAATTTGCTACAAAAGTTCCTTTCTTACAGAAAATACTTAAATAGCATATAGTTATTTTTACAAGAAACATGTAAATGATATCAGTACAGTATTTCTTACAGGAAACATGTAAATACAGTATTTTTCAAATGATTCATGTGAATACAGTGTGTGTGTGTGTGTGTGTGTGTGTGTGTGTGTGTGTGTGTGTGTGTGTGTGTGTGTGTGTGTGTGTGTGTGTGTGTCATTAAAATAAGGTGGCTTGTCTTGTAATTGTGATAAAAAGTGGACAATGGAGAAGACTGACCTAGATCAAAAGTTTCCAAAGTTTTGGAAGTACTGTGGATTAACTTATTATAAAATATATATTATCATTAGAAAAATGCTGCAATAAATATTTTTTACTTTAATTTTCAGAAACAAAAACTTTAATTTCCATTTAATTTGCAAATAGTCTACCAAGTTTAAATGTAGTGAGAAATTAGGCATAATGAATATGAGAAAATACAGTCTATCATTACTTAACGTATTTTTGTTTGGAATAAAATACTGACACTTCTCATTTATAAGTCCTAAATGCTTAACCTTTCTTATGCAAAACATGACCACCATCCTTGTTGAATCACCACAGAAATTTTAGATGCAATGAAATGAAGTGACCATCTCAACTCTGTAGGAAATCAAGTTGAATATAAAGTTGGAGGAAAGAGGTGTTAATGCTACTCCAAATTTAAGGTCTGTTAGAAATAATATTACATTGTTTCAAGGTTGAAGAAAGAATTGTTTTTTTAAAAAAACTCATTATACTGGTCCACTTGTATGAATAACCATTCCCAGTGACATAAGGTACACTCCTGGCATTTCTTCTTTGTATATTCAGTGTCTTGGATGAAACCTTAAGACACTCATACATTCATGCTTTTCTCTGCATATATATATATATATATATATATATATATATATATATATATATATATATATATATATATATATATATATATGTGACTTTTTCAATACATTGTCATTGATGCTTGTGTATGTGTTATGAATTTGATTTCCAGAATAACTCAAAAAACCATACAATTAGTTGTTCAGTGATTCAAAGGCACAGTGTTTTATGGATTTTAATTGACTATATATTATATTTCTATTTTCTAAAAAAGTTACATTTTAGTCACAAAATCAATATTTCTCCAAAACATTCCAGGTTCTTGGAAATGTAACATCAATGAGAACTGATGAGCTATTGCCCTACACTAGTTATGCATTTCAAGTAGAAGCCTGTACTCTGGGTGGATGTACAAAGAGTTCAGAATCTACAAGAGTTAGGACCTTAGAAGACAGTAAGTAACAAGAAAAACCTAATATACTTTGTTTCACATGGAGAATTTACCCCTTCCTTGATAACTCCTAAGTGGGTCCATAAACATTAAACATGGCAAAGGTGAGAGCACAAAACAGCAATGGATCTGCTTAGTGCGATTAACCATTTGGAGAAGGCTGGGTGGGATGTGTTCATCTTTAGTTAGCACATGAAAACTTGAACATTGAAGGATATTAGATTTAAAGAATTCAATTCAAGTACCTAGTATTAATCAATATTTGAATGGCACAGATGATTTGATAAAAATCACCACAGTAGCAGAATCCTCAGTGATGACTTTATGTGGATGAGTCCTCAGAACTTTTTGTATCAGTTTTGGTCTAATCTAACATTTTCAACTATTTCAGTCCCAGAGGGAATTTATGAGCCTTTGGTGGTATCAAGAACCCCTGCCTCAGTAGAGATCCGATGGTCAGAACCAAGCATGCCAAATGGACTTATTTCCCTTTATGGCATTAACCGACGTTTGAATGGCACAGATAATTTCACTACAGTCACTACAGTGGCAGCATCCTCAGTGATGGCTTATGTGGATGAATCCTCAGAACTTTCTCCATATACCTCATACCAATATCAACTTGCAGTGACAAATGGAGCTGGTGTAGGCTACAGTCCATGGGTGACCATCACAACAAAGTCAACACGTAAGGAGAAAGAAATTTTTTATTTTAATTAACTGATGATCAATTTAATTAATTTGTCCTTGGCTATACAACTTTATACTAAGCTACATTGATTGTATATAATACATGTAGTATCAGTCTGAGCATCAAAAAGGAAAAAAATTGTGTAACAAAAGTCATAATCAAAATAAAATGTCAGCAAAAACTAATGACTAGCACATCAGAATGTTCAATATGGTTTGTACAGTTTTGGAAAATGCTGGATTGTGGTGAAAGTCTTGGAAAAATTATGGAAATGGGTAAAATCAAACAATTTCCCGCCAAGGGCAGCTTTCAGCTACTACTACTATGTACAGATTTACCACTCATTCATATGTTTATTTGGACTTTATTGCTAAGCACATAACTATATACATTTATGTGAAGATATACTTGATGAAGACTTGGTAATTTATGATGAAATTGGTATGTGTTTGTAACTCAGTCAACCTGGTCAAATATTAAATTGAATTAAAATTAAAGACATAATTCTTGCCTACATACTCCTTGAAAAATATAACAAATACTTGATGAGTCCATGAAACACTATGAAAAAAGATCTCAAGAAGTTTGTATGAGCCATATCAAGAAAGTATATGTAAAATTCAATGTATTGTCTTTACTCTACGTTTAGGGATACAGTGAGTTTTTAGACACCTATAATTCCTTCTCTATGAACATTTGATTTTTATGAACATTAAGTTTTTAGGCAGTAATATTTTACCTTGATTTTTTAGTACACTAAATACAGTACATGCATTGTGGATTACAGATTTCCCCTCAACACAGTTTATGAAGACACAGTGGGTCAAGTGTCCATTACATATGTTGAAAGTCAAATATTTTGTGGTGGAAGTCAACTCAGAGTTGTGTATTTCCAATATCTCTAGTGGAACACCACTAGATATTATTGTAGCTGTTGTGAGTTTAATGGTACCTATTGCTGAATTTTTTGTTCACTCCACAAGTTGATACACTAAACAACAAATATGAGAAACATAGATGCTATAAGCTTAAACATGGCAGATGTCAGTTTCAAACCATTACCTAAACAGAAATGACATATCTTGCTAGGCATATATGCACAAAAAATCTTGCATAACATAGACAAAATACCATGTTTTAAATTTCATGGATATCTCCCACAACTGCCTCATGGCCAAGCATGCATAAGACAAATTGCCTTGCTACAATGTACGTTCCTGTTGACCAACTACATGTACATGTACTTAATATCAAATGCATGGATTGAAATTTACTTTGTTTTGCATCAGGCGGTATGTTCAATATTCTTTCTCAATTTTTGTTGGCATCCATTAGTCTCAAGAGTTGATGGAAATGCGCTTCTGAGAGATGTCTCAGTTTGTAGTTGTGCAGTGTCTTCTGTGGCTATGGAGCCCCACACGTTAGTGGCAATCCTTGCTGCAGTTGCTGCACTTGAAGGTTGAGTCAGGTCTGGGTTGGAACTGCATCCTCTTCCTCTGAGATCTTTTCTCATCAGCGAGCTGTCATAATGTTTCCTCGATGGCTTTCAGACCAGTGTACGGAGCATGTCGCTAGCTTGACTTGTCTAGGGCAAGCTCTTTCCAGGTGTTGACATCAACATGATCCCAAGAGTTTTTTTATGTCATGCTTGCAGACATCCTTGAAGCGGCGATGTGGCTGTCCGATTGATCTTCTGCAGAGGTAAGCTTAGAGTAGAGAAGGTCTTTGGGGATCCGTCCATCATCCATTCGATGCATGGCCCAGCCATCTAATACAACGTTGGCAGAGAAGGGTGACCATGCTGGGAATTTTGACATGTTCAAGCACCTCATTGTTTGATACACAATTGCTTCAGGTAATCCCAAGTATGCAACTGAGAGGCATACAGGGTCCAAGTTTCACTGGCGTACAGGAGGGTGCTAATCACACAGGCACGGTACATGGAGATCTTAGTGTTCAGTATTAGCATGCTGTTGTTCCACACTCTCTGCGACAATTTAGAGCAAGTTGTTGATGCCTTTCCTATCCGCTTGTTGAGCTCAGCATCGAGTGAGATGTTGTTGGTGATGGTAGAGCTAAGGTAAGTGAACTCACTGACTACTTCTAGTTTGTAGTTGTTGATGATGATGCTGGGAGGGTCTGCGTCCTGAGCCATCACATTGGTTTTCTTTAGGCTGATGGTCAACCCAAATTCATCACATGCTTTAGCAAAGCGGTCCATCAGGCATTGTAGTTCAGCTTCTGTGTGAGTGACTAGAGCAGCAGCATCTGCAAAGAGCATGTCCCTTTTAATTGCTTTTCTTACTTTGTTCATTGCCTTCAGTTGTGCCAGGTTGAACAGTCTGCTGTCTGAATGCATGTGCAGGTAGATCCCTTCTTTGGACGTCCAGAAGGCATACTTAAGCAGGACAGTGAAAAAGATGCCGAAGAGTGTGGGGTCAAGGACACAGCCTTGTTTCACTCCACTGTGGTTGTTCAATGGGTCAGACGATGAGCCATCATACTGAGGTCTACAAAAGCCAGGAATAGTGATCTGTGTTGTTCTCTGCATTTCTCTTGCAGTTGCCTGATGGAGAAGATCATGTTGATTGTGGACCTCTCTGCGTGGAACCCGCATTGAGACTCTGGATATACTCTGTCGGCAAGCATCTGCAGTCTTGACAGGATGACTCTAGTGAAGGCTTTACCCACGATGCTGAGAAGTGATATGCCCCTGTAGTTGTTGCATGTTGCAGTTACTTCTGTCACCCTTTTTTTTGTACAGGGTTATGATGTTGGCATCTCTCATGTCCTGAGGCACTGCACCTTCATCCCTGCACTGGCAGAGAAGTTCATAAATGTGTCTTTCTCAATAAATATTTCATAATAGTGCTTGTTATAATGGTTGTGAATTTGTCATAGTTTCCCTTTAATTTTCACAGTTTCCAGGACCCACTTTATATTAATTATTGAAAACAGTCATACAAGTAAAAGATTACAAATGAACACCATACTATTTATACAATACATGTATGATCAAATAACTTGAACATTGTAATGTGTATGTGGTAATTCTTTCCAAAGTTTATTGAACAAAAATGATGTGACATTATATATTAAAAAAAAAATGTTTGGCATGCTAGAAAATGTTCTTCAGTAGCTTTATCCATAAACATAGAAATTGATGTTGTTTTTCAGAGAATATGTCCATTTTTTTAATGCACAGAATTGTGTACACTGTTGATAGCCATGTTGTATCGATTGCCATTCATGGAATAAAAAAGTGATTCCAATGTAAAAAGATTTCTTTTTCTCTTCTATGAATCTATCACCAAGCACTAGCAGGGGGCCCCGAGTGGCCAAGTGGTCTAAAGCGCTGTCCATTACCCATTACGGATCACTACCATCTCACCTCTGTCTGCGTGGGTTCGAGTCTAGGATTCGGCGAATGTGGATATGTGAGAAAGCTTGCCAGTAGCTTCTCGTGGGTCGGTGGTTCTTTCCGGTGATTTCCCAGTTTCTTCCTCCACCATTAATACTGGCTGCCATGAATAGCCTGTTGTGTGCTGAAAAATGGCGTTAAGCACAACACCAACAACAACCAAGCACTAGCTGAAGAATGACTCCTTCTTTGAAGTTATTAGCTAAGCCTTCTGTGCTAGCCCACTGCC
The DNA here is from genome assembly GCA_016746295.1 of Potamilus streckersoni. NCBI lineage: Eukaryota > Metazoa > Mollusca > Bivalvia > Unionida > Unionidae > Potamilus > Potamilus streckersoni. The sequence continues at coordinate 1,437,278 of JAEAOA010000982.1, read as the reverse complement.
TTAAGTAAATGGTCTGTCAAGACAGGTCCTAGACGATACTAGTCAGTGTCATGCTTTTCACGTTTCAAATCAACTTTTTAATGAAAATGTTGCATGCTGCATACATGCTATTTTTCAGACAGTGTTGGGAAGGGTTTTAAAACTGAAAAAGTGTCTTCTGAGGTTTCAAGGGAGGTCAATGCACATGACCCAGAAAAGCACCATCATGCAATTGAAAATAAGCCATTTTTGCATGCATGCCTTAAGAAAATATCTGGAAATTCACAGTTAAATAAAAAAAATAGTGATTCTTTGAAGCATTTAATAACACTCACAAACATAAAATAGTTGGTAGATTTAGCATTGTCAAATATCATGACACATATGTATAAACTCATATAATCACAATCCACAGACGTGACTTAAAAATGTACTTTGTTCCTATATCAGACATTCATTGGACAAGTACAATAGTTTTAATTAGATGCAGTTCATGCAGCTTCATTAGTTCATTTGGAGGTTTGAAGGTCATGCAAATGTTTCTTGTATTCTCATTAGGAAATGGATGTTACAGTTTTTTAAACTTCCCAGCTGGATTCTCTCAGCAAATCCTGATCAGAACCAAGTGTTTCTTGCCATTCATAATGTGGCATTGTCTTACCTGATGCAGTTTGGCCACAAGATATTCTTGCTTCTGTAGAAAAAGAAAATATAAATCAAAGTAGGTATTAGCCATATCATTTAGGGGTGGGAGGCTGGGTGAGGGAGAACATATTTTTGATTTCAAGTTTTATGGGGGGTATTTCAGGTAATACAGCAGTAATGTATGTTCCAATCTGGTAATGGTGTTTATGCCATATCTTTATTAACACAGATCAGACCTGTCTAAACATCAGCATTTGCTTTTTATGTTTTTTGATCAGAACAACAGTACCTTCCAGTCTCTAGTGACTGCAGAGTTAAATACAAACGACACTCACCTTCAGGGACTCCAAGTGGCTGAGTGGTCTAAAGCACTCTCTGTTACAGATCACTGCCATCTCACTTGTGTCTGTGTGTTTGAGTCTCAGATTCAGCCATTGTGGGTATGTGAGAAATCTTGCCAGTAGCTTCTCATGGGTCGGTGGTTCTTCCCGGGGTTTTCCTGGGTTCTTCCTCCAACATTAATACTGGCTGCTATGTATAGCCTATCATATGTTGAAAAATAATGTTAAACCAGACAACAACAACAACACAAACCTTCAAATCCACCACACTGAGATATGTGGTAATGATATTTGACAGTGCTAAGTCTACCAACAATTCTTTGCTTTAAAGAATAGTAAATGCTTCAAATAAAACATATTTTCCTTTAATCAAATTTGAATTTCTGGTCGGATTTTTTTCTAGACATATACAAGTAGATAATTGCTCACAGACATCTTCATTTACTATGTGGGCAACTTAATGATAAAAATTTTTGGTCTCAAATACTTGTCAGCTAGCTGCATCATTTTTGCATCTGACACTGGCTCACAACTCTTGCTTGAACTTACAGTGGGATCTCATGCCTCCTCAACACTCAACATCGTAAACTTTTTCAAGTTCCTGAAGGAACTGGTTTATCCTCATCTAATTCATCTGATGCTAGTTGTGGACTAGAGTCAGCAAAAAGTTTGTAAAAATGGTTAATGACATCCTTGACATCACTGACATGATGAATCTCATTAGATGTATGAACACTCTTGACACACTTGGCTGGGAATTTCTATTCACACCTTTTCTTCTTTAAATATGCTACCTTTTATTTGAGAGTAGCAACATGTGTTGTAATATTCTTTGAGTATCACTGCCAGTTGCTGACACATTTGCTGGTTAGTACATTTTTGACAATCCACAATGTCATTAAGAACCAAATTGCTGCATAGCAGTCCCAGGATATGCTGATGTTGTGGACAGATGCAACTAATATTGGAAGTCATGCTTCTCTAATTAACATAAACAGCTGATGTAGAAGGCAGTAATGGTGGCCTATTTTGGCAGATAGGCTTGCATTTTGGATGTTGTGTAACAGTATTGCTGCCTTTGTGCAGTTTTCAGGATGATATTGCACTGAAAATGCAGAGGACTGTTCATTTCTTTTATTGTCCCCAGTGCCTTGTACCTATAAAGTCTCTGCACTTTGCTTTTCTGTGAAAAGCCATGCATATGACTGGACTTAAATTTTCCAAGCTTATATAGCTGTCATGGACTTTTTTCATATAACTCATTTAAGTTTTCATTAGTCAAGTACTAGTATTTCTTATTGCATTTATGTGTATACAGTTGATGTTTGATACCATGTTTCTTTGAAAAATCCTTGAATTTGAATTGTTGCCTTAAATTTTGAAACAGACTTTATCTTTGTAAAGTCCATGTAATTATTGAAAAAATCCTTGAATTTGTATCTCCAGAAAAACATAATTGTATAACTGAAACTTTTGAAAGTTTTAAATCAGTTATCACTTTTAAAATCATATTTGTTTTTACTTATTGATTTATGAAAAGGAAAAGACTCCTAATAAAATCAGATAAATTTGGTGGATTAAATAACATGTCATGGGTAGTTACCCTTTTCTGTAGAGGCATGCAAGTTAGTTGTATATTTTTCCCCATGAGTATGTATTGATAAAAAGAACATAGCATATGGAGGACATTCAATTATGTAAGATATTCCTTGAAAACATTTGGAAACCCTTGTAAATAATAAATCTCCTTAAGAAGTTCTTATTAGGCACAATCTATTCAGCATGGATGTCTTTTTTGTAAATTTTTGTAGTACTGTCTTTAGCCCTTAACATGGGTCCACTCTTTTTCCATATCTATTTCTCAGGCCCTTCAGGTGTGTTGGCCCCTTTGGTCAGGATTCTGAACCCCACAATGATGAATGTCTCCTGGGATCCACCTCTCCATCCAAATGGACTGATTGAGTTTTATGCAGTCCAGCTATCAGAGCAAAGGGTGGAAATTAGAAACATTAGTCAGACATCCATCTTATTGACTAACCTGGTGCCATATACAGAGTACAGGGTCAACTTGACTGTGTGTACAGGTAAAGACATGGCATAATTAAGATTATTAAACTGTTTCCATTTTATTTGTTGGTCTCTCAAATTTTTGCAGACTAATTTTATATGAATGTAGCACAAGACTATTACACTACTGCAGCTGAGCAACCAGAAAAATAATTTGTTTTGGACAATAGAGAAGATCTTCTGTAATTTTAGAAAATGAAATGAACATTGTTCCTCAGAAATGGTGTAGATAACAGCTTTTTTCCAATGAATCAATGCAAGAAAACTAAAAAAATATTCAAAATTTGATTTTCTAACATCATTTATTTAATATCTTTGTTGGTGTTTGCTCTTTTCTCAGTCTGCAAAGGCTGAAATCAATTTTTATTCAATATTTGTTTAAAAAAAAGAAATCTGCTCTGGATTTATAAAGAAAGTAAACTTAAAGGCATACAATTTGTTTGGTCATATTTCATGAGAATATCTTTCAACCTGAATGTGGTACAAGTCATCTGAAAAACTAAAGGATTCTTTATAAATGTTTCTTTAGATGGAGGGTGTACTGAGAGCCCACAAGTATTTGTAAGGACTTATGCCATGGTACCTGAGGGTCAGTTACCCCCAATTGCTACCCCAGTCTCTCAGTCCATTATATCTGTTGTATGGCAGAGTCCAATTAGACCTAATGGTCCAAACATACAATATGAACTTTCTCGAATGAAGACAAGGCAACCTTTGGATTGTGAGTATAATTTTTTTATTTTATTCTATTTCCAATAGATAATAGATTAATAATACTTTTCAATACTGTTAAAGAAACAATCTCTTTAAAATTATTTATATACTGCAATGTGTATAATTGTGAAAAAGAGTGAATTGAACCCAAAAATCTTTATTCATTATCAGTCCAGTTACACTGATAAATAATTAAATTTTAAAGAATTGTTTCAGCAATTACATATACAGAACTCCAAGGAGTCTGAAGTAATCATTTTATTGGGTCTGTACAGGGCATAATATGATTCTACTTGTTAAATGATGCTTTTACATGATGCCACATGATCTTCAGATACTCATACTTTTATCTAAAACCATTTGTCATTTGTAGAATCAGACTGTGTTGACAAAAATTGTAAAGTACAGGTCAAACAGAATTGTCTACTCAGTAGAAATATTTATGTACAGAAACTTGCCATGTATTCTACAACATATATCTTAATCAAAAACAAGACTAAATTGGCTTACAGTACATAAAAGGATTGATTTTGACAAGAAAGTTTTTTTTATATAAATGTCTACATGGAATTGCACCAGAGTATCTTCAGAATGTATTCAGGCCTTATTCATCTGGAAATCTTCATCCTCCAGACCATGAAGAGAGCAGTATAAGAAGAACCTTCTGTTCTCTGATACATTTCTATGCAACATGCTTCAACAGCATGTAAATTCTGTACAAAATATTACAGTATTTAAGAAGAGATATAATGAGCAGACATGTGTTACTAATTGATTATAATAGAATTTAGTATGTATAGTAAATAAAGACTTGTTTAATTAAATGGTAATTACTACATGTATTACCTTTTGTATGGACATTGTTATTCCATATTCTTAAGAGGTCCTCAGAGAGAATAGTCCTCAAAAAATAATTTATTATTATTATTATTATTATTATTATTATTATTATTATTATTATTATTATTATTATTATTTGCTGAAAAACTGATTATTGAAATTAATTATACCATATCTAATGAAAAAATGTACATTGACAAAAATTCTGTAATTCCTAAATTAAATAATTCTTATTTAAATTTGAATGAACTTCATATAGTTAACATGTAACTGTACTTGTTATATGAACATTTTCAGCCTCTGCCACTGGTTTTAACCTTTGGCAAAGAGTATATAAAGGGACATCTACATCCTTTGAGGACAGAGGCCTTACAATGTACACCACCTTTCAATACAGAGTCACAGTGTATAATGATGTGGGACAAATGACCTCTGAACCCACAGCCAATGTGTCCACATTTGGAGGATTTCCACGCCAGGCTGCTGTAGTGACTGGTTATGCCATAAATCATTTATCAGTAGCTGTCAGCTGGATCACACCAAGTAAATAATGACTTGATCTACCCTCATTTTGATTGTTTCTGATTCTTTAGCCCCTTTTATTGATGAGGAAAACATTTTGAACTGTTTGTTTATTGTTACGATAGAAACTCAGTAGAGACACCTGTTTTGCAGCACAACAATCCAGTAGAGATCACTTTTGGAGGCAGTTATGCAATGCAAGGAACAATTATCCACAATTTGTTTCATGCATTTTTTTTTACAAAGGCATTCATGATAATTGCTTAATATCTTGAGTAATCATCAAGTGACTCCTGCATATTTGTTGAGTTTATTTTGGTGATTTCATGGTTTTATTCATAATATCTGCATGAGACTTGCAAACATTACAATGAATCATAGCATCATTATCAGGCATAGTATTTGCATCTCAATTTCTTGTACCTACCTTTATAAACCATCAAGATTGGATTGACTGAGTTTCCTCATCATCCATTTCCCTCATAGAGTGTATGCCTTTTTAGATCTTCGATATGCATGTAGCAAAGTTACACAGTGCAGTCCGCTACGCATAGGCCTGTTAAGCAGTGAAGTGTTGGTTACATTTAACAGCAATTTAAATCATTTTACTTTTTTGGTACACACATATTGTTTATGGAAAAACTTAAGAGTAAAATATGGTCATTATAGCTGTATAATTATTTTTAATAAAATAATTATGTATGTGCTTTAAAATCTTGAGAAAACTTGTTCACTATCAAATCAGTGAAGTTGCGTAATCAACCATAGTGGGAATTTCACATACTTGAAATTTACAAGTACTTTTTTTTGCGTCTGCATCACTAAATCAGCTGAATTTGATAATTTATAAAAACTAATGGCTTCCTACATCAGTATCAGAGCTTTTACCTAAGTTATTGAAACTTTCATAGTTGTGATTCTACTAGAGCAAGTGCTCAGTGATATCCGAGACCGCCATTTTGTTGAATGGAGAATATGTCAGAGTTACAACCTATTTACATTAAATAGCAGATTTCGACCAGAACTTAAAACAGTGACATTGTGATCTGACGTAATGGTCATTCTTACCAATGAATGTAGTATCTAATAGGGGTTTTTCCCCTGAAGATGGCACTACGAAAACCCGCTCAAAATGGCTGCTGTTTACAGAGTTACTAAAAGGCGCTTATATGGGACTTGCATAAATTGCTAAAAGGTGCCTGTATTGGACTTCACTAGAGTTCCAAAAGGCGTTTGTATGAAGTAAAGGGTTAATGTCCCATTGATACATTTATCTATACTTGTAACAATATCAGTTCATTGTCTCTGTTAGTTGGACATAAAATTGTTGAGTCCATGTAAGTGTTCATTTGAAGTATTTGTCTACTTGGCCTCCATTTCAGTCAAGATTTTTGCCTCATGATATTTTAAGTTTGGACTTGAGCAGTTAAGATTTTTTTTTTATAATCAGATTAATAGTGCAGCAGTAGAGAACAGTATCAGTATAATATATGATATTAATGGTGTTCTCAGCAGGTGCAAATTCAGAAGTACACAGGTGAGTCATTGCAACAATGTTATATAAACTGTTGAAAGGTTGTACAAATAGTTGTAATGTTAAATGTTGTAAATGTAGACTCAAGGTTTATAACCTTTCCCCTACAAATATCATTTGTTATAATTTCATATAATAATAGTGAGTGCTTCTGTGCAAGTATTTGCAGGCATTATATTTATTATCTAGATCTTCAATGCCACATCATAATGACATTATTGCACAGTGGAATGTGGCAATGTCAATGAGTCAAAATGTTTCAGGCTTTGACATTGAAAAATCTGTGTTTCACATTTTCCAGATTGGGTGTCAAATTCTGACTTTGTAGAGATTGATGATATTTATTTTTAATGATTCTAAATGATTTGGAGCTGGTATCAGATAAAAAGGAAATGGAATGGGAGACTGCCCCTGCAATGAGCAGCCGGGACAGTCAGTCAAGGTACTCCAGTGATGATGCCATTGTTGTTCACCAGACCACTACTCATGCAGCCCAGCAGCATGAAGATGATCAGACGTGGACACCCACCCAAAGAAGAAAGAATAAATTAATGTACTCTTCATTCTCATGTGAGTCATTTGATAAAGATAAGCATCCATTGTAGTAAAAATGCTCAGCAAAGGCATAAATGGGAAAGTGATATTATATGGACATATGTTTAACCAGCATTGTTCTAGACTTTGGATGCAAAGAAATCTATGCATCTGGCAGAGTGAAGTCCACATAAACAGGTTTGTCCGAGGAAGTACTGCAGTGACCCAGCAGGCTACATAGAGGACACAGCTTTTTCTACCACTATAAGAACTTGGTTAGGAGGATTTTAAATAGGCAAGTGTTTTATTCAAGCAGATATTTTATTTTGTATATCTCCATTTGCATGTACCTATCTATCTTTCTTATATATATATATATATATATATATATATATATATATATATATATATATATATATATATATATATATATATATATATATATATATATATATAATTTGTTGAATATAATCAATACTAGAGAAATTAAATTCGTACTCTACAGATTTTCGACCCCAAATCCATGAGTAAATGACACCCATCGCCTTGCCTGCATGCACCAGCCCATATATCATGCATCACCAAGAAATGATGGCACTGAGTCAGTGTTATATGAGCTCATGTATAGCAATGAGGACCTAGTAAATAATTCTCATAAATATATACAGACATTCCAGATTCCTATGAAAGAAATCAAGGTATATTGGACTTTTTTAGTAATAAAAAAATCCTGTAGACCTTGATTGTAATAAAAAAAAAATTATGTCATCAGGAGACTGATTGATTAATGTTGTCAGAATGCTAATTAGGAAATTGTCTAGATACAAAGAAAAAAGTTGTTCCTGCTGCACAGACTGTATGTCTTTGACACTCACTGACATGATTGAGCAAGTGAAGCACATGCAAGCAGTTCTCTAAAATTCATAATATAAAAGATGTATGGATATGCTAAATGTGATATATACATTTTTACTGGTGTACATTTTAAGGCATACCACCAGTAGCTAGGTGTACAGGAAGTATAATGGCAGTTTTGTTTTATTTATTTGCCTCTTTAGAGTATGTGAGTTCAGTCATGATCAGTGAATTTTCATATTTTTTGGTTTACTTTCATGACTAATTTTCTGTATTTGCCAATAAACATCTCCAAAATTATAGTTGCATTGTTATTCTTTTTTGCCTGTATTTTATAGGAATTCCATGCATACATATGTCAATTTAGTACAGTATATAAAATAAAGGCCATTTGGGGTTTAATTATTTTTTATAGGAATTCCATGCATATGTATGCCAACTCAGTACAGTATATAAAATAAAGGCCATTTGGGGTTTAATTATTGTTATAGGAACTCCATGCATACATACGACAACTCAGTGCAGTACATAAAATAAAGGCCATTTGGGGTTTAATTATTTTTAATGAAAACATTGTCCTTACTATGTATAATCATAAGTTACCAAGTGTATTCAGATGTATGAACATACAGTAATAGAGTTTATACTTTTATCAAGAGTTGAGGAAAACTTGATGTATGTCCCTTTTTGCATTTGAACAAATTTTAATAGGTATGAACTTTTTGTATATTCTGTGGGGTTTTAATGTGTGATTGAATGATGGCACATTAAATAATTATATTTTCAATAGACACACTGAAATAAATTGATAATTTTCATTGAAGAAATTGAATTAAGTATTAATTTTATGTGATGCATAGAAGAACAAACAGAACCTCAAATGCTTGAAAATGTCATATTCATTGGTTCTTTCTTGCTGATTTAATTGTTTTAATTTAAAACATTTGTTTTTTTAAAGCTCATTACTGAAAGACCTTTCTATACATTGTTTTGCTGATTGTTTTTGTTCTTACAGCATCAAATAATTTAGACCCGTTTTGACTATAAGTCATCTGTGATTTGGTTTTACATTTTTGTTCATGCCTATACCTAGCCAACCACAAATATGCACAAATCTCTCGTGAGCATCTTCATTGCTGCTAGTTCCTTTGGAACCCAAGTCTTTTTTTTTTAGCAATCATAGCATTCATGTTGCATCTCCATAATTCAATTTTATTATTATTTATTCTGTGTGCTAAGTCTATGAAATATCTAAAAAATATTTTCATACAGTTCTGTTGCTTAAAAAATGTTATAAACTGTGTTTTTGGGTTTATATACTGTATGTTTTCAATTACAATTAAATATATAAAAAATATGGCTGTGTTTTCATTAAATTATTAAATTATTCTTAATGGAGCTTTTTTGCATATGTGCATCCATCCCCTCATAATACATTAGTTGCTATGGTAATAATTGCTTCACTATATTCATTTTAATTGTGTCATACTTTTGTTGCATGCATTCATTCCTAATATTTAATACAGTGTGCCTGTAAAATACCCAGAGACTTTAATGTTATTTCCTTTAAAGTTTGATATTTTTTTCTATATTTTGTTTTAGCAATAAATTTTCTTGTGCAACAATATGCATCAGAGTAATTTGGACTAGCTGAGTATAATTTGCATTTCAGATGAAGTTGAATTACAAGGGAGTGTAACAAAGTACACAATCACAGTAAGAAGTAATCTCCAAAACTTCACCCAGACCGTTTCAGCAGGGGCAAGCAACACTGTTATCCAGAACTTAACCCCAAATACAGACTACAGGATTATTGTGACAATAACCATTAATGGAGGTGCCACCATTACTAGTGAACCAATTATTATACACACCAAGGATGGTGGTAAGAATTAGTTTTAGTGGATGCATATGTATTCTGAATAAAATGAATCATTTGGTATCTTTCCTGTAGATTGCAGTACAACAATGTTTAAAATTTATGTTTATTAAAGTATACATTTCTTATAAACAAAGAGGGTATTATATTAATGGTGTATTTTTTTCCATTATCCATTTATGCATATATTTGTATATTCATGGTAAAAAAACCCAACTGACTAAATGTGAATATAAAACATTACAGGTACCTCATATACTAACTTATTATACTACTCTTCTCTAAGTCACACCCGCCACTCCTTTTTTGGCACTACAAAACTAATTTCTCTATAAATAGGAGTGTATTTTGCAAGTTAGATCTATCTGCAAGTTGTTACTTGTCATCAGTGAGTTAGGGTTGCACTTTTAAACAATAAAGAAGCCAAACTGGATGGATGGATAGATAAAAAGGGGGAAAAAGACAAAACCAGTGTAAAATAAAGATAGTTCTTACCCGTGTAGCAAGAGGGTGTTCACTGACTGGACTTGTTCGTGCAGTGCATTGTGTTTGGTAGCATTTCTTGGATTTATGCAATGTGGTTAAGTATTCTGACAATTTTTTCATATGGTTAAGAACATATCCATTCTGCATCTTAGAGCATTTAAGACTGATGTTTTCCGTCAAGGGGTGGATATCCATATTTATTCTATATACTGTGATATTCTGTATGCCTAGCTACTATTGCTGCTAAGGCTGGAATTCCGGACTATATTATCCATACCTTAGGTCGATGGTCCTCTAATGCATATGGTAGATACATCCAGGTGCACACGGACAGAATTAGCTTTGCACAGAGACAGATGTCATATCAAGTGCCTCACTAGTTCATTACATGCTTGTGTCAATCAATACATTATTCATTTATTTACTTTGTGAAACCATCACACATTTTATTTTTTATTTCTTTACGCTTAAGAGACGCTGTAGTACTGTATCTATGCTACACTGTCATTTCACTGGTATCATCTATTAGTGCACATGTGAATTCCTAACTGACTATCAAAAACATGTATCTAACATTCTTACCTTTTCATACATTAGGCTTTACCATGCAATTCAAATATATTTCATGCATTTCCAGGCATTATTTCCCTTATATATCCTTACCTTACTTCAACTGGGGGCCTCATTACAGTCACACTGCTCCAAAGTCACAGTGCTACTTTTACTCGTTTGGGCCATTGCCAAGTTTCATTCATTCTAAAAACTTTGCTTTTGAACCCCAATTTGTGTCAGTACTTTAATGTACTCGACTATTATGCCCATATACTTCATACCTGCTTCCTGCGGTGCATGTATAGAGTATCGGCTGATGTTTGTTATCATGGCATCATCGGATCGGACTTGTCGTGTTTCGGTTGTCCTTGTCCATATATACCTCCTGTCAGCCCCTGGTGGTTCAACATGCAGGTATCAGACCATCCTCCCTATATACCTCCTGTCAGCCACTTGCGGCCCCACACTTGCAGGTATTGGACAATTTTAACAACCCTACAAACTCCAACATGCTTCCTGTCCTGAGGTATCCTTTAAAACATTTCAGAGCTGGGCTGGTGCAGTGTGCCATGACAGGATTTGCCCCCATTATGCCAAAAAGATTATTTTATATGTACTATAAAATGTCTATTGAATCTGTGTATTGTGTGTTATTTAAAATAAAGACAGTTATATTTTTGAGCAGAATATATCACAAATAAATTGACAACTTACATATTGTCCTTCTTCATGAAAACAATTATGTTATAGGTCACTCCTAAACATAGTACAGTAGTCCCCCTCTTATATGGCCACCCCTTCTGCACCGGGAAAATGGCCTTATAAGGCGGGTGGCCTTTCCAGAGAGGGACTAAATTTTTTGTGAGAAGTATATGTACGTAGTAAGAAAGCTTCATTTTTCAAAGCATTTAATATCTTCGTTTAAAAGCAACATTAAATATTAAACGGTTCTTGTGCTATAATAGTTGACTTATTTCAACTGAATATGCATTAATAGTTCTTATTCTTGGCATAAGCGCGATATGCGAGCGGGTGTTGTCATGCACACAGCAGAACCATTCAAAAACGTCATTTGAATCTTGGTACATACGCAATTATCTTTCCTTTTGCTCCATTTTTCCAGTGCTGCTAAATAACTTATCGGTTACAATGTTATTTATTCGAGTCTTTTCAACATAAAATTGTTTTATTCGAGTCTTTTCTACCTAAATTTGTTTGACTAGTCCCCCTCCCCACCTCACTCGATATCGTAAACTATAATAACCGATATTTTCTGAAATAATCATCTTCGTTTACGTAATGACATGTTAATGTTTGGTAATGATTTATTCCAATATTGCTAACTGTATGCGATTTAATTATGCAGACGACACATTTATTGTGCGGACGAAATGCTTTCTTTTTAAAGAAGCGACAAGTTGTGTTGTCACGTGATTTTTCAGTCTTTGTCAAGTACCGTTTCTATTTTTAGCCAATGCTGACCGTGTGATCTTGACCTTACATCCAGTTATAATCATCAATGTTGCAACTACCAGACTGATGAAACAATTTTTTTTTCCTGCATTTAAACAAGATGCCGTATATTTTTAAAGTCAGCGATTGTCACATGATTCATTAGTCGCAGTCTGGTACCCTATTGTTTTTGTATATAATTTTTTTTGTTTTTTTGCTCTAAGTGTGAAAAACGCCTTGGATATGTAAGCAGATTTGATCAGAACAATAGCACATCGCGGCCGCTAAGATTTATAAACTTTACAATTGTTGCGTAATAACCGCTAATTATGTAAGTTAACAAGCTCAACATCTTGCAAAGGGAAGCCACTAAGGCTATCAAACCATTTTCCGCGCAGACTTTCATATTGTATGTCAATATTGCCACTTCTCCGATGTTACTACTATTAATAAGTGTAATCTTAACAATTATCAGTGGATAAACCAGACATATATGATAACACGCAGTAAGGATATATGGATTACCTTTACGTATGGATTAAAATTTGAGTCTTTCTCGGCTTTATGAAATAAATGTGGCTTCTCGTAAGGTGTAAAGGATATAATATTAACCTTAGTGGTACATGTAGAACACTTTTTTGAAGAATGAAAACCTGACTTCGGGAAACAGAAATCGGATTACTTAACACAATTAGAAGAAAAAAAATTGTTCTAGATACATACTACAAATTAATATGCGGCCGCTTGTGAGGGGTAAATTTTACGTTTTTGCAAAAATATGCTGGCCGCTGGTCACGTTAGCCGGGTGGCCTTTCGTGAGGGGTAATTTTGAACACAAATTCATCGGTGCCTTCAGATTCTGGCCGTAAGGAGCGGGTAGCCACTGGTGAGGGGGGCCGTTCAAGAGGGGGACTACTGTAGTAAAAAATAACCTGATTTACAATATCCTGTAATATGTTAATTCCACACATTTTCCAGATAAACAATGAAAGTAGTCTACACTTTTGTTATTGGCAGCATTCTATAGATGGCAATATCTGTAAGTGTTCAAAAAATACTATATAATGTGATCTAGCACAAAACTCTAGAATTCATTTTCATAATCTGAGTCGCCAAATAATATTTTGAAATCTCCATCATCATCTAGTCATCACAAACATCACTGGACTATAATTCCTCATCTTTACTGTCATTAGCAGCTTCTTACATGCAGATGAAGTTTGAGCTCTGTAAGTGAAAATTCTATAATATAGTGTCTGTAAAATTTGTTAAAGGATATGCAACTAAAGTACAGGTGTTAATTGTGTGGTTTATTATAAGAAGTTCAATAATAATAAGCATTTAACTGAATATAGGGCTCTACTTAGCACCAAACAAGATTTGTAGCTTGATCAAAGAGTTGTCAGCTGGGAAGTCAAAGTGAGTGCTGCTTTTTACAAGCTTAGGGATTAAAGGAATGTATTTGGATTTGAACAAGTATAAAATTTGTGGCTCAATCAAAGAATTCTAAAGTTATAGGCAACATGACAAATATAAGTATGGGTTGTTCAGACTGACATGAGAATGGAAATAATATGCTTACTAGTAAACACCCACAGTAATCAATATTGATGTACACTTTACTCTACTGTGATTAAAATTTAATTGGAAAATGAAACAGTACTTACCAAGTTGAAGTTTGATGATAATTTCATTGAACCTGTCATACTTTAGGGATCACACAAGATGACTGGTTAGTATGCAAGTCCATATTAATGGTAAGCTTGCGGTTTTAGCTATTAACAATGTTTTGAGGTTTCCCATTAGTTTCAAGGTATTCCCTCACATTTCAGGATTCCTGTAAAAGACAATCAGACTACAATTACACTATTTCCTATATTTGTACACTCTATGTGAAATGACTCAATCCAACAGGAAACATTTTTGTTCATGGATCAGCAGTGTTACCATGCCATTTCTTTACTGGCAGATCATCACAGATGAGCAAAATGTTTTCATTTCTGTGGGAAACATTGCAACTGTATCTAGTGTGAGTAGTCATTTTGATTAGCTATTTTTGTCATCTTTTTTACTGCTACTAAATATGTGTGTCCTGGTATGGTTCATCATGTTTTTCCATCTAATGACCCCAAAATGGAACATTTTATAAGAGCTCATGATCTTGAAGGGTCGTGTTTTTTTCCAGCTCATGACCCTGTAATGGGGCATTTTGTAAGAGATCATGACCCTGTAGTGGGGCATATTGTAAGAGCTCATGACCCTGTAGTGGGCATATTGTAAGAGCTCATGACTTTGAAGGGGTATGTTTTTTCCTGCTCATTACCCTGTAGTGGGGCATATTAGCTCATGACCCTGTAGTTGGGCATATTGTAAGAGCTCATGACCCTGTAGTTGGGCATATTGTAAGAGCTCATGACCCTGTAGTGGGGCATATTGTAAGAGCTCATGAACCTGTAGTGAGGCATATTGTAAGAGCTCATGACCCTGTAGTAGGGCATATTGTAAGAGCTCATGACCCTGTAGTGGGGCATATTGTAAGAGCTCATAACCCTGTAGTGGTGTGTTTTTTCCTGCTCATGACCCTGTAGTGGGGCATATTGTAAGAGCTCATGACCCTGTAGTGGTGTGTTTTTTCCTGCTCATGACCCTGTAGTGGGGCATATTGTAAGAGCTCATGACCCTATAGTGGGGCATATTGTAAGAGCTCATAACCCTGTAGTGGTGTTTTTTCCTGCTCATGACCCTGTAGTGGGGCATATTGTAAGAGCTCATGACCCTGTAGTGGTGTGTTTTTTCCTGCTCATGACCCAGTAGTGGGGCATATTGTAAGAGCTCATGACCCTGTAGTGGTGTTTTTTCCTGCTCATGACCCTGTAGTGGGGCATATTGTAAGAGCTCATGACCCTGTAGTTGGACATATTGTAAGAACTCATGACTTGGAAGGGGGATGGTTTTTGAGGTAATGAAGTTGAATGGGAATGTTTTTTGAGCTAATGACATTGAAGGGGCATGATATTGCAGCTTATGTTAGAGCAGCCCTTGCAATTGGCTGGTCGAGTTTCACTCCATTTTGTCTCAAGCAATATCACAAGTCATGTGACATCAACATGGTCGCTTACAGACCAGAGAAATTACCTGTGCATTGCAGTTGAACAGTTGTACCAGCAACCAGCTGATCTCTAGAAATCACAATTTGGGATGGCAATCAAGATTAACAAATTTTAAAATGACCACTGCATTACACTTGCAACTTTTCCTGATTTCATATTTGAAAGGTGATCTGTCCATTCCATTTGCCCTATGTAGTGTTGACATTGCCAATTTTTCACATATCTGGTGGAAATACATGCTTAAAGAGAACATATACTCTCACCTTTCCTGCTTTATAAATACTCTGACATTCATTTGATGTGAATAATGGCAATCGTTGGGGGAATGTTTCTGTAAAACCCTTGAATTGTATCTATTACTTAAAAGTCAACCATGACAGCAAGAACCATAACTCTTCTTGTACAGAGCTACATAAAAAATGTTACCAGTGGAAGCAGTACAGCATATGTTGGGTTCAAAAACACACAGCGGTATCATTTTATTGTAATACAGACATTGATACCAAGGAATTAGATATAAATGCAATGTTACTCATTATAATGAATTTATTTCAGAATGTTATTGTCAAAATCAGGCCATCTGTATTTGGTGGGATTCCTATCCAGAAACACTAGTATATATGAAACAAATTTTCATATTCAGTATAGGCAAAAAAGAGGTAAAAGTTAAATCATTTTGCAGAAATTTTAAGAAAGAAACTCAATTGATGTCATTCTTTATGTGAATATCAATATGAATTTGGTTATAATGGAAAAAAGAGGACATATTTTTTATATAAAAACATAATCATATTTATTGAAAACTAATTATGTGCCAGTTAATTATCTCTCCTGTTTCACATTTTAACACTCACACAAAATAATTATCAGAATTAATTTTGTTTATTTCTAGTTTTTTTCTAGATTTCAACATTGACCAGATAGTTATCTTAACTTAAATCTAACAACTAATTTGTGATTTTACATCAATGTACATATGTGAAACACCATAAATAAATATGTTAAATTGATTTTAAGAGCAAGATATAATCTTTTTTCAACATACATGTATATATGTACAAAACCACTAATAAATATTTGTCATTAATTTTAAGAGCGACATAAATTAATCTCAAATTGTGTTTGACTCAAGAGTATGGTATTTATAAAGAAATGTTGGTGTATGTTGGGTTTATTAAAAAGCTATAGAAAGTCTTTAGAAGTAGCTGGAATGAAATCAAATAGGGTTGCATGTTAGTAGTACATTTCTCTATGTAGGGAATATGTCATTTTCAGCTTGAAATAGTATGAGGTTATGGAATTGCATACAATGACCAGATAACCAAAATTAGAATGGTGGACACTGTAAATAACTGAATGCTTCATGTAAATGTAGGTACAAGTATTTATAATGTATACTGAAGTGGAAAAACTCAGTGCATACTATATATGTATTTCAGGATGTGAATAGTAGCATAAAAAATATTTGAATTTTCATTTTTTTGTATATACTGCTGACATGAAGAGAATCCAATATTGACCTACATTTATCAAATTATTGGTATGTCACAGTAATAAAATAACCTCTATTTTGCATTAATCAAATTTTCAGTTTTAAAAAATGTGGACTTATAAGCAAGTATATATGGTAATACAGAGTCACAGTCTGGAGAAAATGAATAATTATCATTTATTTTACTTGAGAATCTATAACAGATCAATGACAGATCAATGGTCATTCTTTTTCTAAATTACCTGATATTTCATGCCTAATTTTGTCACTTTAGCCCCTGAGGGATTGAACATACCCATCCTGTCCATCATCAATGAAACAGCTCTCAGAGTCTCTTGGAAAGATCCTGACAATCCAAATGGAGAGATCACAGGCTACAACATCTATGTCAATGGGAAGAAAATAGAAACCGACATGGTATATGCAGGATCTTGTGTTATTAAGGACTTGCTGCCATACACTGTCTATGTAATACAGGTAACAGTGTAGTTATCAATTTTCACTACCATTTTTTATGTGTTGATTATAAATATTATTGAAATAATATGGTAATTTTCATATGTTTATCTGTAATTCCATCTTTCACAGTGGCTGATTAGGAAAATGAGACCTGTAAATTTAAGACAAATACAAAATCATAATTTATTTTGGATTTCTACCCAACATGCTTCCGTATGTGGTTGTCATTGGATGTAATATTGTAGTTATATATTTTGCTTGTTTCATTTAGATTTTCTTTTCCACATCATTTAACAACAGTGCCCTTAGCAGTATATTTATCTTTTAGTTCACGAATTTTCAACCCATAAAAGTAATTATTTTTATTACAAAATTAGATACAAATTGTATGGAGTGTAATTCCATCATTCAACTAATATTGTGTAAGATTTAAAGTCTTCATGAGCTTATCTTGGTTTTCCTGGCATGATTAGACATTGAGTGCATATATATTATGTCTCTAATGTTTAACAAAACTGTAGTCTTGCTCATGCTTACCAGCACAAAGCTAATATCTCCCACATTAAAAAAATGAAAAATAAAATTTCAGGAGAAATTTGTAACTTAATTGCAGAAAAAAATGAATTAAGAGAATAACATTCAGATAGACAGTTTACATGACACATCATCCTTCCTTGTTCAATGTGTAATTTATGATGGCTTTCTATAGGCAGAACCTGAAACCGCACTATTAAGTGAACCTTGCCAACAAATAACCCATGGGTTTTTTTTGACATTTCGTAAGAGGAGCTGAATTTTAGTGCTTCTGTTTTTCTAGCTGGAGGTGTGTACTGTGTTTGTTTGTGTGAAGAGTGCTGAAGTGCTGGGAACTACCGTTGAAGCCCTACCTCAGGGAGTTGCCTCCCCTACAGCTGTGCCTATCAGTGCCACTAACATCCATGTCATGTGGACTCAACCCTACCAGCCAAATGGTATAATTCAGAGATATGACCTCTATCGCAAGTATCTTACACAGTGCTCTCAGATGTAAGTTTAAATTCTCTTACTTGTATTTAAAGATATAGTTATAAAAAAGACATCATACATGGCACTCAGAATATAGTTGATATGGACACTAATATGTGTCTATATTCTCAAGGCAGTTCATTATTTGATGGGTTATAGTTTAAGTATGTGTGGTGGTTTGTTAAATCTCACATTGAAAAGAATGACATAAGTTTTTAGAAGAAGCCTCTGTGTATGTGTTTATATATATATATATATATATATATATATATATATATATATATATATATATATATATATATATATATATATAGTGGGAACATGCAAGGAAATTTCCCTGAAAACAGAGCTGCACAGCACATCATTTTCATCATTTTAATAGTTTCCTCTTTCATCATATAGGTAACAGAACAGAGAAGTCAGCTTAATAGGGAGAGTTGCTAAATTTGGTTACGAATTTTGACTTGAAATGGGTTGCTGGGATTTTCTTTGAAAATGGTGAATTTTTCATTGCAGTACATAGCTTTGACTTTTTTTTATCAAAGAGGACTCAAGTTTGGGTTAATAGTTTTTAATCCATTTATAGGAGAACATTTGTGCCATTTTCTGAGTTAGGAATATTGTTTTCAACTAAATATTAAAACTGATCTGTTATTGTAAATTGGTAATTATGTGTAGTTATAAAGTTGGCAAACATTTGAGGCAGTTTCCGTGAATATGGATTTTAGTGTTTGTTGTCACAGTAATATTGTTAGATATGCTGCATAATGTTTACTAGCATTCTTACCACCATAGCAGATTTTACAATAGCTTTTGGGGTAGGGCAGAATGATTGACCATGTCCTTTAAACTTGACTCCAACCACTGAGATTACCATTTCCATCTATCATTGAATATTGTGTTATGTTTCAGTTGCTTAGATTTTGGCATTTTAGCATTGGGAGATAATGTATACTTAGACAATATAACAATGTCAAAATCGAAAACAATTCTGTCTGATGTTGATAATCTAATCATATCATTTAACATCTTTAACCCTGTCCAAGTTACATCTTTCTCACACAGTGTAGACTGAATCATTTCAAGGAATTTAAGCACTGAAGAATCTGCCCTATAGAGGGAATCAAAGTAATGTTAGTTGTTTTATGTTGATTGAGCACCTTAATAATCCAACCAGAATCAATTTCTTTATTCCTTTTGCAATTAATTCTGATTACACATGGTGTGCTTGACTTTTGTCCATGATTGAAGGTAGAGTTTTGACTTACCAGATTATTATCCAGTAATGCTTACCTGTTTTTGTCATGCCTACAAGTTGTAAACAAGATGCTTACTAAAATTTAAGCTCAAATCCTGAACTTATAAATGAATTAGTGAATTTTTCCATCAGAAATCATGTTTTCCAGAACATTCTGTTGTATGATAGGTCATGTGGCAGTTTGTATGTAAGAAGACTAGTTAAACAATTATTAATTATTCATTATCAGTCTTTGTGAATTGGTGATCAGATATTTTAGTTTTGCTCAGAGAGAAATCATTTAAATTATTCATTGGAATTTCAAAGTGTTCATTGACCTTTTGGACTAAAACACTAAGAATTATTTTGAATGCATGTGATACACAAAGGCTATTGGTATATCAGTCATTTCAAAACTATTGGGACATCAGCACATTCAAGATTATTGGAATACATTTGGAACATTCTAAACGTTTGGGCTTGTGATAAAATATTAGGAATTGTTTGGGATTTAGATCACATTACTATAAGTGTCTTTTTAAATTTTCACTTTGCCTTCTACAGAAATATTTTATTTCCTGAATTTTACTTCACTTGTTGGTTTGGTTCTCTCTGTTACTTAGAATAATACTTTTGTGTATGTGAGAAATTATAGTGAGTGATGGAAGGAACAGGAGAGATTCACATGTGCATCTGTCTGACTCCATCATGTTATCTATAATATACAGAGGAAATACAGGCAAGTGCCTTTCCTAAAGACACACTGGTTCAGCAGTCCTTCCTTGGTGAATATCAATCCACGTCACTAGGATTATGAGATTGACTGTTTTAAGAAGTCTCAGAGAATGTAACATTTTACCCTGCCATACATTTTTGCTGTATGTTTCAGTCCAAGCACTACACTTAGTCCTGAATTCACCAAGTGTACTTTCATTGAGTGTGGTGTCCTTGAAAACTTATGTGGAACTACTTGCTATTCAGGAGCAAAGGTATACAATTCATTTTACCAGTAACAGTCAATTGCTTAGATTAGGCTTACTTAAAATAATTATTGTATCAGTAAGTTTTGAAAACTACCAAATATTAGGGCTTGATTTAAATGTGGATGGATTTCAAGATGAAACATTGGGATGGGCCATTTGATGAAGTATGTGATCTGTACTGAATGGTCTGAACACAACGATAAGGAGGCATCAGAATTTATGATGAAGTATGTCATCTGTACTGAATGGTCTTTCCTGTAAATTGAGAGTAGTTAGACAAGTGTTTACTTATGTAATTTTCTTAATCAGTAATGCCTAGGTACGTGCCAACAGACATGTCACATCTTTAAATGTAAAATACCAGCTCTGCTTAGTCTGAGAAAAAATGCTGCCTAATTGCATATATGCAGCTTACTGACAAAGCATAGTGTTCTTTGGTAGAATGGAGATTGTAATTTACTTTTAGATAAGATACCCCAAGTGACCTGGTGGTCTAAAGTGCTCACCACTACTGGCCACTGCCATCTCACCTCTGTCTTAGTGGGTTAAAGTCTTGGGCTCAGCCAGTGTGGGTATTTGAGAGAGTTTGCCAGTAGCTTCTTGTGGGTTGGTGGTTCCTTCCAGGGATTTCCCAGATTCATCCTCCATCATTTATACTGGCCACCATGTATAGCCTATCTTGTGCTGAAAAATGGCATTAAACCACAAAAACAACTTTCAGAGAAAACAGGATTCTAAATGATCATTCTTTGGATTTAAGTTAATAGGTGTGAAATATGGGTATGAATATTTAATTATAAATTACTTACTGCAATAAGCATATGGTAAAAGAGCCACTGGGAGGAAGTTCCAGGTAGGAGAGTGTTATGTTATGACATGGAGAAGTCTGTCAGATGAGGACAAACAGCAACTTATCAAGAAAAGTGATAATGACAAAATGTCATTGGCTGCAACAGATGGAACTCCATCAATAAAGCAAACCTTATAACTGCCATTATATACTTTCAATATGACCACTATTTTCTTTCTTTCATTTATCTTTAAAATAAGAATTGCTTGGTGTAACTGTTTACTATGTACTGACAGAAAAGACCAGAGATATAGTCAAGCACTGGTTTGTTATAAAATATTAAAATGTTTCAGAACAAATCATCTAAGTTAACAATCCAAAATGGCTGACTATTGGCACTTTATGAAATGAAATTATCATAATATTAAAATGTATTATATCATATGTGTATTATATGGCAAAAACCACATTTTTTCCCTCATTGTGAGTCAAAAATCAGGGTACATGTCATATATTAATGCACATTCATTATACACATCAAAATATTGTAGATTCAGGGAGGCAAACAAACAAACTCGGCAGATCTCATGTAAAGGTGAGGTTTACTCATTCTTGAAAATAGCCAGATAACCTGTTTCAAGATGTTGTATTTTAACTATTTAACATTTGGTGATCAATTTATCATCAGCTTTTTTGCATTGTGTCAAATTTGCAGGTTTGTCAAGACAGTGAGATTTCTCATTAGCAAGTTCATTTCTAATTGTTGAAATTTATGACAAATTTGCAGCCATGATGTGTTATGATACTAGTACTAGATTAAGGGCATCAGAGCTTGTTTATTTGGGTTTTTACCAATAAAAAATATTATATATATTAGTATCATATAAAAAAGAGGTTCCATATTGAATCTTATTTCATAATAAAATTCTTCACTGTAAATTCTTTGCTGTAGGTATGTTGTAATGGTGTCCTGTATGCCAGTGTGGCAGGATATGACTGCTGTGGTAAACAATATGTTCCCAGATCTTTTCCAACAGATGTTTGCTGTGGAGGAATGTTCCAAACTAGAATGGAGAATTATCAGTGCTGTGGACACAGGTAGGTTTCATTAAGTGTCTGCCATGATTTATATGCATGAGTAGGCTACCAGTGGTTTTCGACAGAGGCAAAGCTGCTGTGTCACCCATCTACCCAGACCCAAAGTCTTTGTAAACATGGGTCCTAGGACACCACGAGGTCTTATTAATAATGTTTTTTGGAATCTGACTTGGAACCTAAATTAAGATACACATGCCACCTGTCCTTCAAAACCTGGATACCACCAAAGTTTCTCTTTAAGGAGCTATGATGGCTCAGCCATTATTATGTGGACTCTGTGTGTGTTTGAATCCTACTGTCAGATGAGCCTAGGTTGAATGCAGTGAAGCTTCCTTTGGAAAGCCCCTTTACCCCATTTGCCTTAGCACAAACAAAAAGTGTGTGGCTGTGTGGCAAAGCACCAAATGAAACCCAACTTCAGTTTAATATTCATAAAACCCTTTGCTGCCTTATCTGGAAGCCATATTAATAATATCTCGCTCATACAAGTCAAGTTCTGGGCACTTATGGGGATGCGCCTGACACAAGATACTTTTGTACAAATCAAATGCTTGAATAAATTGTGGCAAAGTGAGGGAATTGTTCAGTCAAGTGTCTGGTAGAGAGGGTCTGAATGTGGACCAACATAAGAAGAGATTAAGAGGAAGGCCAGGTTAACATCTTTACCTTCTTGAATTTGTTTGCAAAGATTCGGATACACTGTCTCCCCGAATGGCAAGGAGTCTGCCGCAAATCCATATTTTGTTTGACTCCTGAGATATTTTTCTATCCATCAAGACATCGTTGACTATTCCATGTTGCACCAAACTGAAGTTACAGGCTCCAAAACATGCAAATTTCGCGAATTTAGTCAGGATGGTCTATGAATGGCGTGCATGTGTGTATGTGCGTGTGTGTGTATATCATTTTGTGTATTTTTCTCTTATTCTTTTTCTCTTATTTAAAGGTATGAAAAGGTTCTTCCAGGCCAGGTGTGTTGTCTTGATCAGTTGGAAGATCGTGTTGCCATTGGTTATGGTGATGCTTGCTGTGGTTCCATTCCATATAGTTTTGTTGGAGCACAGATTTGTTGTGCAGGTAATACACATACTTGATTATATTACATTTGAAAACTCACTGTCTGGTAATGCTCTTTATCAATAAGTGGAACCAATTTTGACTTGTAGAATGGTATTATATCAGTATGATCAGTAATTGCAGATGCCCAGAAATTTAAATGTAACTAATACTTGTATTATTTCTCAGATTACCTCTGTTCTTACATAAAATACAGGCACAGCATTATTGGGTGACATAACTGCCATAACATGTGTCACACTGAAGTCATGATTTTGTACTACTTCTAACATGATCATGTGTAGAAAAATAAAATTTTCATTAATCTAACTACATCAGTTTATGTCAGAGACATGTAATATGTAAATAGTCCTAACGGGAAATGATGTTAAACTATCCTTGGAGCAGTTTACATACAATCAGTT
This sequence comes from Potamilus streckersoni, assembly GCA_016746295.1. Classification (NCBI taxonomy): domain Eukaryota; kingdom Metazoa; phylum Mollusca; class Bivalvia; order Unionida; family Unionidae; genus Potamilus; species Potamilus streckersoni. Next base: position 1,413,223 of record JAEAOA010000982.1, on the reverse strand, counting down.
AAAATTCAAATAGGTCAGATGTCAACATCCTCCATTTCACATCTTACATAATTGACTGATAATCAATTGAGTGTTTAATTAAGAACTTTGAAGACTGCTTTGGGTGAGCTCATTGTACTTATTTGCATAGGTAAAGTTCATGAAGTGGAACAACCCATTTTTGAAGTTATAGGTGAATAAAATAGATGCCTGTTTCTTGTTAAAGAGCAAAAGTTATTATGTAACATTGCCTTGAAAAAGAATGTTATAAGCCATTGGTATTTAAAATTATTGGCAAGTTTGCAAACAGTGACAACATTTCAGATTTTGCTCCATGTATAAAATGAAAAGTGTGGTTTTTTTCAGTTGATTGATTGATTGAAAGACAATAATTAGCACATGCTCATGTTTCCATAGTTGAATTGTGTTGATAAAGTGCCAGCTGCCATACTGGATGGAGGTGTTTATTACTGCTGAATTACCTTTAAAACCCCCATCAATCATGAAAATATTATGATCCTCCTCCCATACCCCCATTGAGACGACCAGTCCCAAATATATTCACCTCTTTGATAGTGTTAGGACTCTTTCGTCTTAAACATGTAACACAAAAGAGTGAAAATTAAAAAGTTTTGTAAATTTCAATGAATAATTTATTTCCCTAGAATATAAAATGAAAATTTAAAACAGAACTTATAAATCCCAAATAGTCTTGAAAGTTCTGTCACAAGTCCAAATGTATAT